>VWZL01003416.1:501770-513721 GCA_013396915.1 Stercorarius parasiticus | reverse complement strand
TTTTTTTTTTTTTTTGACTGGGAATATTTGAAGTTCGTTATTCCACACTGTGAGAAATGGAATGAGCACGACTTGAGCATTTGCTAAAGCAGCGAGTGAAGTAAGGAGGTGGAGAGACAAACTATCTAAATGCTTTATCGTATATTCTGACCCCTGAATTTTGCCTTATCCTGTCTAGCATTACTGCAGAAATACTGTATCAAAGATGAAATCCCTTGGAGGTATACCATTAATGTAAGGCAGCTGCAGTGGTGTGAAGGAGTCTAGAGGATGGGTCGATGGTATCTGCCACCATTGTGCTCTGAATTGGGAGCCAAGGGGACCAACGCGCGGCTATGGCTAACTCATTTAATATCTCTGCTTAACATCTCTGCGTCCCAGTGGGACTCATAATATTTAATTACATATCTAATGGGAAATTCAGCCTCACCCTGTGAGTTATTGTGCTTCCTCAATTTCTCTTACATTGTAGAAGCACAGCACTTCACAGGACTGGTCCTGCCATGAAAATTAATTAGTTTATGCCTGAACAGGGCTTTCAATATACAGATCATTCTGTATGACAAAGTAGTATTAGATAACAAACCGAGTTATTCAATTGAATTATGGAGCCATAAGAAAATTATTGTCTCTTATTTTTAATCAAGCGGACTCCAAGCCAGATTAGTCCGTGATGATGATGCTTTGAGTATTTCAACAGGTGTTACTGCCACCAGAGAAGTTTCTCCCTTTTTTTGCTCCTGTGCACCCTACAGTTTTCACTGCTGTATAAATAATATACTCAATAAAGCCAGCTCTAGGTTCCAGGTTAGCCCTTACCTTCAGTGAACAGTAGTTGTTAAGACAGCTGGTTGAAGGTAAATAAAAAGCCTTGTTGGTTTGGAAACTAACCTCTCCACCTTGTTTGGTTTGGGGTTTTTTTGTAAGCATCCTGTTTAACTATCACTCACTGCGGGGATACTAGAATCTAGAAACCGCTCTGAAAGTTGGAGACAATTAAGCACCAGGACTTCTGCTTTTCTTTTCATGGCATCAGAAAAATCCCAGGTTATAGATGTGCATATGATTTCATATGCATGAATGCTTCAGTGCCCTCCCACCAGTTACCAGACTCTTTATTAGCCTGCATAACCCAAGCAGAAGAATTTCAATACCGCCTTTAAGGGTGACTTGAGCAGAAGCTTCAAGACAAATTGTACAGCTGGGGCTATAGAAATTCAGTAGCTAAATTGGCAAAAGAGAACTTAGGTTTTTTTTTCTGAGGTATATTGTTTGCATGATCTTCTTTACAAAGATGAATTTCTGATCATAGGAACCCATTTGTAGTCAAAAGGTTCTTCATCAGCTTCCATCTATCCAGACTTGCTAAAATTTTTGGGACAGATCAGTGTTGATTTATACCAATGGAAGATCTGGACTAGGTCTTTAAGATTTCCCATTTCTCATTTAGGCTCTGGTCTCCACGCACCCCTGCTGCAAGAGCATCCTTATTACCAGAAGAGCGGGAGGGACTTGCCAGCACCTGCTGACGGGTCCTTGTTCCCTCACCCTGCATTGTGTACTGGTTTTACACTTTTTCTTCCATTTATTGCTCTTACATTGGAAATCAGATACAACAGTCATAAAGAACAGCAGCACCAAAGAAATAAAAGCCACGACAACAAAAGACGAGAAAAAGGAACTCCAGTTAATGACATCTATCTAGGGAGATTCCTCCTACGAGGAAGCAAAGCAATATGCAAGGACATTCAGAAGGAATCCGGGCCTTCAAACCACTAAAATTCACTTTGCATCTTGAGATGATTGCTTTTTTAAACCTTTTCCTAGTTTCTCCCTACTTGGTGACTTCCTTTTCTTCTTTTTCCCATTCTCATGCCTTCCTTTTCCCCCTGTTGCTCCTTTCGGTTGACTTTGATTTGGGGAGCTTTCCTGTGTTAGTACTAGAGCAAAGAATTAGGCACACAAAGATACTAGATTTTTTACTCAATGTTCACTAAAACTGGTGACCAGTTCCAGCACTGATTTGCCAAGTTTCTGCACACCCCGGCTGCATTCTAGTTACACAATTAGTGCCAGCGAAAGGAAGGATCGCTACCAAAGTTGTTCAAATGGGGTGGCCCTCGTAAGGAGCTTGGGTGCTGCAGCTAACATTTTACCATATAAAACATCACAAGAGGTAGCATTTGGTGAACAGAAACATCAACAGCTAAGATGTAGATATCATCCCATACATCTCTTTTCAATGAACGTGAGTTAATGAACAGAACTGAGGGGACGGTAAAGGGACATCCACCCTGGGATGTTGACCAGCAGCTAGGGTTGGGTTTGATCACGGTGACCTGTTTGTCTGGTATAGCTAGAGCAAGAAAGGGATCTGTATCCACATCTCTCTTGCTATGTGTTTTGATCTCTGTGCCAGGGCGAGGTGTCAGGCGCCTTCTTTGCTGTGGATCTGACGGCTGATATGTTTTGTGTACTGCACAATAGCTAATGGAAGTTGTTATAGGTCTGCAAATGTCTCCTTTAGGTTTGGGCTTTCCTAGGGCCTGGTCCCATAGGAATGTGATTATTTTGTGAAATGAAAGAGAGCTCTCTCTGTACTCTGAGCTCTCATTGAATTCCTGCCTCATCCTGGAAGCAGGGCTGCCCAGAGCAGTTTTGAGATGCAGACCTCTTAATAGCACGTTGGCAGATCTAATCAAGCCCACAGCACAGTCTGCAGCAACCCTCCTAAACCAAACTTTGCCCCTCTGCACTCGTTCTTTAGAAGTACTCAGCTCCCACCATTTCAAAGCAATCTTTTCAGAAAATCAATAGTTCTTCATCTCCTTCAGAGTGAGAGCAAGTAGGACACTTGGACGTTTGCTTTGTAATCTCTTCAAAAATTGCTTTCTTGTCTTCCCAACAGAATTAGGAAATATTGCAGTACAAAAAAAAATAAAAAAATAAAAAAATCTCAAGCTTTTTCAGCACAATGTCTCAGTTGTAGGACCAATCTTTGCACTCCTTTTCATTTAGGGATTACCCTAAGCTCACTGGTCTGTTTATACCTTAGGCACACACATACATCCTTGTTCCTCGCACAGAAGAATTACTTGTTCTCACAACTCCACTTTTTGGGAGCCTGCTGTAGAAACCTTTGCCATTTCAAAATTTCCGTTTTCTCTCCCTCTTTCCTCTCAGTGGCCCTTTAGCTATGAAAATGAACTGCTCTGCTCCCGCAGTGCTGAGCTGCTGAATCCAATCAAGGAAGGCTGGCCAGGCTTCACATCCCCGTCAGACACAGCGTTGACCTTTTTTTCCTAATTGACAATGCAGGGCTTTGTGCTAATAGGATGACATCATTACGCAGAGCTGAAATGCTTTCCCTGCTGTCCCTTCTGTCTCTCAGTATTTTTCTCCCACACTTTTAGAGGAAGCGTTTCACTAGGAGGGAGTGCAAGGAAGACAGTTACACCCTGCCTAAAAAAAAAAAACATATGCAGAAAACATCCTCAGTTTCTCTCTCTTCATTTTTCCTTAGTCGCAATGGTTGCCAATCACACATCCTGAGCCCTTGCCATGTACTGAATCTTCCTTTTCCTTCTTCCAGGTTCTGATCACCGATGCTTCCTTCCTGTATTTGCTTTCCCTCACTGTCCTGAGATATGCTGCTGGGGGGACTTCTGGTTCCTTCTTGGTTTTCATTTATAATGGTAGTTTTTAGCCTACTGTCCTTTTACAGCTCCAATTTTATTCAAATAACCTGTCAATAGGATCCTTGTGTGTGTCTACAGCAATGAACTGTTAATTGAGGTGCCCAATTTTGTGTTAAATTGTTGGCAGTTAACTTCTGCCGTGATACTCAATAAGATAAAGTTTTAAAATAATACTTTAAAGAACACATGGAGGGGGAGAAGCCCCAAAGAAACAGAAAATATTAAGAGCTTTGTTTTAGCTGCCCTGTGAGATTGGCTCACCCAATTCGGTGACTGCTATAATCCTTTAAGACGCTGCCTCAAAGCTTAAAAAAATTGCCATAATGCTGGTAATAGCTTGGCAGCCACGTGCCAAAGTATGCAGTCTCGGCTAAGCCAGCAAACCAAAGAAATACATATGATGGGCTTTCGCTGGAGAAGGTAGACAGAGCAGAAATTCCCCAGTTCTGCCTATCCCCCTCTCTTTCTCCCTTCTCCCGTGGCTGACATACTGGGTACTCCTGGCTCACGGTGTGTATTTCCAGTCTGCCTCAGTGCCTAATCGAATGGATTAGCTCAGATTCCAGGTACTCCTGTGAATCTGTTTACCCTAAACTCGTTTGATTTGCACAGAAATGCACTAGGAGCTGCAGCGGTTGAAGAGAAGGGTAGTATTGACCAGCCAGGAGAAGCAGCCTCGTAAATCACTCAGGCTCACTCTATGGGCCCATGGCCCTCTGTAGCCTTACTGCAAGAAATGCCGGCATGAAAGATAGGACAGACAAAACATAGAGTGAAGAGGGGAAAAGATTCAGGAGAGGGAGGAAGCAGATCCCATTACTATTCAAGACTATCCAAAGCTAGTGGGAATAGGGATTTACCTGTTTTCCTTTTTTTCCCCCAATCAACGCCCAACTATTTCGTAGGAGGCGCTTGGATTCCTGGACACGTGACAGTGATCTTCGCGCCATCCTTTCCTTTCTGCATTCAAGCACTGCTCCAGAAGGCAACGACTTTATTAACATACCTTGTGAAAAACTTCTCTTGATTATTTTAATTGTACTTCCTATTTCTTTTTGCACATTATCCTTAAAGACACTTTACGGATTTTAACCGGGATTTGTTTCTTACATTCTGTTTCTCTCATATTTACCTTCAACTTTAGTTAAGTTCCGTAAGCTATTGTGAGTAACAGAAGGAATTGGATTTGTGGTACTTTGAACAACGGTAAGCCTAAGCTTACTTCTTTGCGTAAGAGTGCCTAGTGAACTAGCTATCTGATAGCTGGGAAGCATAATTATAATACAGCTTAATATTTCTCTTATGTCTACAGCCTAATGAGATTAGTGCTTTGTTGTACTCAGCACCGCATAAACAATTAATATGTGAGTTTCAGCTTCAAAGAGCAATTAGGATAATATGGTTAAAACCCTGCAAACTACTATGAAAAAAACCACAATTACCCTTGCCAAATTTCAGCCCAGAGCCCAATTTATTATTTTTTTTTTTTTTATAAACAGGTTAAATACGGTGAGTGAAAACAGTATTTAGAGTGGAAGTGCTGACAAAACCTTTACTGCAGCAATGTGGACAATGCAGCTGTAATAATGGCAAGTGTGCCCTTATCACAGCAAGAAAAATGTAAGGAGTTCTGATTTTGCACTGAATGAGCCATTACTTATGTCTATCACAAAGAAATAAGAGTACTGAACAAAAAAAGATACATTAAGGTGGTTTTTTTTTCTTTCCCCCCAAAAGGAAACTAAAAATAAAAAAGATCAGATGTGACTCAGGCTTTCAAACAATAAAAATAGCAAGATAAAAGAACTAGGTTGCTTCATTGCCTAAAGAAATGGCTAGAATCTTAAAAAGTCTGAAACCTGATTGTGAGAGACTCACTTTATGGGCTGCTAAGAAGGCGCTGACCTTCGTCATCAATAGATTGTCTGAGCCTTTGTGGTATTCAGCAGTAAAGGAAGTGCTTAAAAAGTCATCCCGCTGAAAGATGGACTGGAAAAATCTCCAGTTCAGATCTCAGCGTAGCTGTTGTCGGTGCACATGCTCATTCAGAAAGTCCGTCTGTAAATCTAATACAGATAAATCTTGCTTCATTTTTAAGTGATAAAACTGGAGCATCCTCACCTTAGAGATGGATCAGGATATCTGGAATTCAATATAAGTGAAATTATTATAGAGGAGGGCAGCTAATGACCTATCTGTTGTGGGGCTTTGGATGTGTTTTTTATAGTACTATATTTCTCTGTCTGTACTAGAGGACATTGAAGGAGTGGGATAACACTTGTACAAGTACCAGTGGTATAATTTTCTTAGACTTGCTCCATAGTTTTGGATGCAGTTTCGCCTGTTCCAACATTTGCGCTGAAATGAACTGTAACAGATGACTGCCCTGTGATTTCAAATGGCCTTCTGGGAGAAAAAGACTATTATAGATGAAAGAGTTCGGTTCCTATAACTTTCTGGAAAAGTCCCATCACTGTCTGAGTAGTATACCAATACGGCCATTGTCATTACATGTATCTTCTAGCAGGGTGAATTAGCCGTGGTGGGGTACCAGGCTAACACAACGATGTGGCTGCTGGTACCCAAGTGAGCTCACTGAAAGACAGATGGGGTATCTTTGCACAAAACGCGTGCGTGTTGCAGATACAGTCATGCTCTGGCTGAAAAATGTTGTGATGTTATCCTCTAGAAACCGTGCAGCGTTGAACATTCACAGCAGAGAGCACAAAATCCAGATGGACCACTAATGACTAGAGCTTCTGGGACAGCAGATGAGGTACAGCCAGACCATCCTGAACGAGGCAGCTTGTACCTTATGCTGCAGAGGAAGTGGAAATAAAACAAAACAGTGACAACAGAAATCTCTGCCAGTTCTGCTGGGGGTGGGGAGAGGGAGAATTATTACTCTCTCCAAATCTGATGCCTAATTTGTCTCTGAGTTTTAGCAAGGCGTTCGTGGGGCACATACGATGTCAAGAGCATGGGTCCACTTGGACTGCTGTCGCATGGTCAGCGTAAGGGACCTGGTTCAGAGTAAGAAAAATAATCACCAAGTCCCCTTTCTGCTTCCTAGCTGCCGTACTGTCCCCCTAGACCTCCAAACCATGAAAGGCTACAATCCGGCAGGCCAGCGCTGAGGAACCGCTCCTTGGTTTTGCTTCCTTCTCCGCAGCCTCTGCCATAAAAGGCAGCTGTGATCCTCAGAAACAGCGACTTGTGCTGTCTACTGAAAGATTTTAACCGAGATTGGGAGACAGACCTTTTCCTGAAGCGCAGCCCTACAGAATTCATGTCTCAAAGAGCTTGTAATGACGATGTGATGGTTCTGTTTCAAGGCGGCTTATTCCCCTCTGAGAACTACTAGAAGAAATTTCCCTCTCCTGTCCCTCCACTTAAATCAGTGCTGAATGTAGCCCAGTGGTTCTGCCTTGCTATATGCAGATTTGGGAGGATAGCACTGCAGTCTTCAGTGTTTAGAAAGGTTTTACTTCACAACTGTAAGGGCAGAAGCTTTTTTGGTTGAAATCAAAGTTTAAATTCTGAAGAAAAAAGGGCTCATCAAAGAACTGGCAAGGAATTTAACAACTAGGTGCCAGCTGAAGTGCCAGTGTGATTTATCAGCAGGTTCTTCTCTAATCTGATGTGAGATAATAGGAGAAGGTGTTGAAAGCAGAATCAAACTAGATACAGAACAAAAGCCTAAGTAATAGGGTTCATAAGATCATGCACATAAGGAAGTTTACATTATCTAGTAGGCAGGCCACTCTCCCCAAGAAGGATTACCTTGGGAAATCAACAGACAAAAACTGGAAGATTTTAAAAGATGAATGATCTTATGTTTCTTTGCATTTATATTTTTTTCATGTAACCCTCTCCATGTGGAGAGATGTGGTTTCCTTACCAAGAGATCCAACAAAATACTGCGCTGTAGTGGCTGGGAGAGCCATGGGCAGAGGTCTCTTGGCAAAGCTTAACCCTCAAATATGCAGAAAGCTGAACTTGCTTATGACTAATCAGGAAGATCATTCCTGAGAGCTCACAAATCTAGAGTAGTTTCCTTCTGACTACAGCGCTAAATTGTCTATCTACATTCCCCTGCATAGTGATTCATTAGAAGCATTTTACAGTAAACGCTTCCAAAATAAAAAACAGACATTTTAACCAAAGTCTCAGGAAAACACTTAACTGACAAAGATAATGATTTTCTAAAAGCTTTTCCCTGGAAGTGTTTTTTTTATTGAGGCAGTGATTAAAGTGAGCCTGCCTGAGTTATAACGTGCTTCCATCGCACAACCCAAAGTCACGTTAATCAGCTTGAATACCTAAAAATACAATAGGTGCAGTATAAATCCACTCGACACAGCAAAGATCATTTCAGGTGCTGGTCCACCAGAAAAATGTCTGTAAGTGATTAAGGAATTATTGGTCCGTATTTCATAGTATATGCTCTGCTTTCTTTTTATTCCATGGCAAATTATTTTATATTTCTTAAGACAGTCTCATGGCAAACAGTTTTGTCCAGCCAATTTCCCATTCATGTTGATATCAACCCCCCATCAGGTGCAGGGCTTTGCCTTTGTGAGTTTTCTGGTGAGGAGCAGAGTCCATTAATTTTCCTGGAGGGCTCCTCGGTATTACATGGCTGCTCAGAGTAAAATTCCTGCAAACTTGTATCTGACATAGGCACTTAAATCTCATTTTCTGGAGTTCTACAGGACCTTCAGTGAACAGCCCGCTCACGAGGCTGTGAAAGTCCTCTGTTCCTCCCCTCCAGAACCTCAGATAGCCGCATACTGCGGGGCCACATGGAGGTCCATCACAGGCCCCATATGTGGCCGTTACGTTGGCATGACACAGCACCAGGATGATCAGGCTCATCCCCTCAGCTGGGGCTGGCTGGAGCATCTCTGCTCTGCTGCACAGCGAAGATAAATCATCATTTCCTAAATTACCTAGTGCTGAAGCCACCGCTGAAAAACGCGGCTTCCAATCTTTGGACTATGCTATGGTTTGTTTTAAAAAGGGATTGAATGTCTTACAAACAGGTAAAATTGCTGCCAGATGCAAGTACATTAGCCTTTTCCAGCTGCTTTACTGCTGCCATTCAAAATAGCTTGCTATAAATACGATTCCTTTGAGCTCTATTCTGACAAGTGCGGAGCACTATCTGGGAAGGGCCAGTGGTTTTCCATCCTCATTGAACTCGGTAGGAGTTGTGATTGCTCAGCACATTGCTGAAAAAAGTCTGCTGAAATTACTTTAAATCACACAATTATTCCCTCACCTCTCGCTCCTTCTCTTGCGGTTGTGGAAGGAGGAATAAGTTTCTCCACAGGCAGTTCTGCTACAGTAAAGTCTTCAGCCTGGAGGTTACGAACAAATGTCAAAAATCAACAAGTTCCCTGCTTCAGGGCTGGTGACAGCCCTGGCTGCAATCTGGCTTAGCCAGGGGAGGGAGGGAGGGGGGAAATCTGACAAAGATTTGAAAACCTATTTACATTAAAATTCCATATCAGCTTCTCATATGGCCTAAAACGCCGTCGCCTCTTCCCTTTATCCCTTTCTATGAATTGCTGCCCGTTGCCTGATGCCCATTGCGCTAAACAGTAAAGGTTCGTGGTAGCACAGCACCCAGGACACGTTCCAGCAGCTTTTACAAGTGCAGTATTGCACACTGCAGAGCCCTCACTAAAACTCAACAAGCTGCTTATTGTTTAAAATCCGTTTCTGGCCGAACAGAAAGACATTTCTTATGTATCTTTCCTCTGTACAATCTGTACCTGTAAGTTGCGTACGTTAAGCTGGCACTAAATGTGTGGAGGTCTGTTAAACAATAACGCAAGGTTTAAGGCCGAGTGTTTATGCTTAACAAACCATTCTGAAAGACAGTCATCATTCCAGCTATTTACAATTAAACTTTTCATAATTGACGGAAAACCTGAGAAGAAAATTACCTCTGCCTTCCACCTTTTCACTGTGAAGTCAGCAGGGGCAGATGAAAAAAATCAACATTTCCATTGAATCGGAGCACAATTATCAGTTTACAATGCCGCTCAAGTCACCGTTGCTATTGTACAGGAACTGGTGTTGAGAGGAGGCTTATGAACTTGATTCTGCACCTTCTTGTACCAGTTTGGATCCACTAGCGGCTCCCTGAACTGAGAATTAGGCTGTTAACTACCAGGGGAGGGTTGACTCATGTCCTTTGCAGATGGTTCAATAAGAAATGGCTTTGAGACCCAAATCTGTATGTGAATTTTGCTCAAATGCAGCTGGAGCTAGGACCCCATTTGGAGCGTGTGCCCCTCTGGGAAACATCCACTCTGCCTGATTTTTGAACGCCCCTCTCCGACCTCACTCACTGTACTTACCACCTCTCAAAAATCAGGCCACGGTGATTTCTTTGCACCCCATAACAACATACAAGGCGAGTCAATCAGTCACAGGGCTTGGGTTGTTTTTCTTTTGATTAAGAGCCAGATTTTTCCCTTCTTGTTGCAGATATAACAAGCTGGCATTACTTTACATGAACAAACATCCATTGTCAAGAGCTATCAAAAATATTTAACCCTTGAACTTTTACACAGGAAAGTAATCACAGCGAGCCTGATACTCTGTGTACTAACTATTGAAGAGTTTTCTCTCATAACGGTGCCTACAACATGCCTGGTGGAGAAAGCTTTCATGTGCTTTTTTTGGCTTTGCGACATTTGGGTAGTCTTAACTTTTCTACATTTTCTCCTAGGACTCTTTCTTTGCTCAAGTTGTGGCATCAGAAAGCAACGTGAACTTCCAAAAAGATCTCACAAGCATGGATGGCAAGAACGGAACCTCTCAGCAAATGCGTAATAGGAAGAAGACAAAGGTAGCAGCAAACAAATTGAATGATATTCCAGAAGCAAGGCAAGAGGTCAAAAAACACCTTGGGGATGGAGCAGCAAAAAATAAAATAAAGAGAATAAAAATGGCAGAGAACAAGGGGGAAAAAAAGGAAAAACAAAGTAATGATGTAAACAGAAAAAAACGTAAGCGGAAGTCAGAAAACAATGAAAAACTAGCTGTGGAAAAAGAAGAAACAACTTTAGAGACTGACAATCAGCTAATCCCGACACCTCTGTCGCATGTTCCTCTGAAAAGCCTAACGGACATAGAAACGGAGTTGGTCTACATGGATGAGGAGGACATTCCCTTTGAGTTTGCTGGGCCGGTGGTGTCTACAAGCAAACACTCAGCGCGCCGTCGGTCTAAAAAAGCAACTGCCCTGAGAGCAGCCGATGGCAGCGCTTTGCCCCGGATTGGCAAGGAGCTTCAGAGGACGCTGTGGGAAGCCAGCACGTGCTACAGGCAGAAGAACTACGAGGCGGCAGCGGAGCAGTTCTCAGCAGCACTGGAGGTAGGGGGGGGTAAAGAAATACGATCATCGTAGCAAAGTAAATGAAAGGCTGTCATCGTACCGACTGGGTGTAATAATATCAAAGTGAGCAAAGAGCACAAGCCTGGGATGCGTACGGTTTAACAAAAATCCTCAGATGCCATTTCACATGAAATCTGAAAATTAAGAGCTATAAATAAATCCTAGAAGGAGGGAGGCACTGGACTGAAGCAGAAAAATCTCAGGTGATTTTGAATTTTTCTCCAGGTCTTCAACTGTATTTACATATGGAAGAAATTTAAGTTCCATAGAGTGAAAAAAAAATGCTCCTCTATTTAATCGCAGCTTTATCAGGGTGATTTGATCCCAGAGATACCAAATAATATCTCAATAATCAGTGGAGTTCCCACCCTACCCCAGTTGTCCATGCACTACTGGGTGAAATGTTTAATCCTTTCTTTAAACAGCAGGTCCATTTAGTCTCTTTTTTTCCCTACAGCATTTCCATCGTGTGCTCCGTTTCCCTTTTTTACTCTGAAGCCAGAAGATGGACACCAGACACCAGATCTGTGTAGAAATCCTTTTTTTTTTTTTTTTTGCAAGAGTAAAGAAAGGTCCGGTAGTGAGCAACCCCCTCTGGCCACTTTCTCTTGAGCAGCTAAGGACTGGGGTTTTTTGTGGAAAGACAGACTTTTTGCCTGCCCGAGATACTAAAGAAATAATATGACCCTGGCTATGATCTTTGAAACTAATCTGTGATTTTCATGACTCTCTGCCTTTAAGGGCTCAAAATTGAGCTGTCTTCAACAGATCTGCTCTTCAGTAATATTTCTATGTTTTCAAAAGCAGAGCCCTTTCCAGTTTCAGACTGAGCCCACCCC
>VWZL01003416.1:482812-501745 GCA_013396915.1 Stercorarius parasiticus | reverse complement strand
CCCCCCAAAGGAGGTATCTAAAGACCTTTGACGTTTTTGAAAAGCTTGGCCAGCCTTGAGTTTTATCAGTGTAATATGAGAAGGAAAGAGTAAAAGAGGGAGTTCCTAACACTCTGGCAAGGTTGCAATTAATTCCACGGGGGGAGGGAAGAGAAAGGAGGTGTAGGAAACCCCAGCAGGTAGGTCACAGTTACATCCACCAGCCTCTTGGTTCCTGGAAGCCAGCGCTAGCAGCATTTACAGTAAAACTGATTGTTCAAAGTTGTATCATTATTCCCAGATTTCTCTAGTGCTGCTAATCTCAGTTAATTATATTGGAAATCCCTTGTATTATGACCACGTAATTCATAATGTGCCAGTAGAAGTCATGGTTCATAATAATCACATAATGGGCAAGGACTTAGACGTAATCAGATTTTAGTTACCCTGTCATGTTTCCATAATGCTGCTGTAAAACCGACATAATCACAAAAAAGCACCAGTTATTTAAACATTTTTATCAGATTGATGTACGGTATCTTTCTCTCTCTCTCTCTCTTTTTTAAACAACGTAAGATAACAAAAATTGGATTACAGTTGCTGGGAACAGACTATGATAAACTGTTTGCTTGCGTGCAGAATGAAATTTAATAATGGCATCAGCATCTCAATTTTTAGTAACGTTAAACCTGTTAAATAGTAGCACTCCACAGCCAAAGGCTGCTTTCAAAGAGGTAGCATTAGGGCTACAGTAACAGATGAAACACTATCTCCAAGAGCATAGCTGTCTTATAAACCTTAAAGGATGCCCTNTTTTGCAAGAGTAAAGAAAGGTCCGGTAGTGAGCAACCCCCTCTGGCCACTTTCTCTTGAGCAGCTAAGGACTGGGGTTTTTTGTGGAAAGACAGACTTTTTGCCTGCCCGAGATACTAAAGAAATAATATGACCCTGGCTATGATCTTTGAAACTAATCTGTGATTTTCATGACTCTCTGCCTTTAAGCGCTCAAAATTGAGCTGTCTTCAACAGATCTGCTCTTCAGTAATATTTCTATGTTTTCAAAAGCAGAGCCCTTTCCAGTTTCAGACTGAANTCATTATTCCCAGATTTCTCTAGTGCTGCTAATCTCAGTTAATTATATTGGAAATCCCTTGTATTATGACCACGTAATTCATAATGTGCCAGTAGAAGTCATGGTTCATAATAATCACATAATGGGCAAGGACTTAGACGTAATCAGATTTTAGTTACCCTGTCATGTTTCCATAATGCTGCTGTAAAACCGACATAATCACAAAAAAGCACCAGTTATTTAAACATTTTTATCAGATTGATGTACGGTATCTTTCTCTCTCTCTCTCTCTTTTTTAAACAACGTAAGATAACAAAAATTGGATTACAGTTGCTGGGAACAGACTATGATAAACTGTTTGCTTGCGTGCAGAATGAAATTTAATAATGGCATCAGCATCTCAATTTTTAGTAACGTTAAACCTGTTAAATAGTAGCACTCCACAGCCAAAGGCTGCTTTCAAAGAGGTAGCATTAGGGCTACAGTAACAGATGAAACACTATCTCCAAGAGCATAGCTGTCTTATAAACCTTAAAGGATGCCCTATATCCTCACAATTAACCCAGCTGCTAACAGTTACAGTGCAGATGAGGCCTTGACTTTTTCCGTGATACGTGACGCAAAAAAACCGCTCTTCATAGCTGTAAGGATTTTAAAGGCCAGTGTCTGCTTCTCAAATAAAATAAAATAAATAAATAAATAAAGAGAGACACTTGCCGCTTCACAGGAATATGGTTGGTGATTAGAATAGAGGACTTGCAAGCTGGACTCTCTGGACTCTCCCTAATGTCTCGTCTCTGCTCTGACCCCAATCACTTCAGCTGGGCACTTGACATCCTGAAAAAGGGAAAAGGGTCCAACTACGCTTGTTTCGGTGCTCGGCTGCCAAACTTCCTTCAAAAGCATTTGTAAAACCTCAGAGGTTTGCAGTTGACAAGCAAATATCCTCTTCCTATTTTTTTTCCCTACGATACCGAAAGCATTTTATCTTAAAAACAATAAATATTATAGCAGCGAGCGAGTATAATTAGAAAGTGCCGCCCTTTTTAGGCTTTTTCACAGAAATGAACAGTGATGGGGACAAAAACACTTGTCACTTCAGAAGAAAGGAGTACTTGTTTCCTCCTAAGAGGCAAGGGAAAGGCTAGCTCGTAGACATCCTAGTGAAAGAATAAGTAGAGATTAAAGAATTCTTTCCTGGAATTGTGGACAGACTGATTGGGAAATCACAGAATTGTAGGGCTGGCGCTTCTCAGCGGTCTCTTAATCCAGCTCTCCTCAAAAGCAAAAACCAGAATATCCCTGAGAGACACTTCTGCACTCTGTTTCTAAAAATCTCCAGCAAGACAGACTTCTCATCTATATCAGCAAGCTGATAGAAAGTTTTTCCCAATCTTCCATGGTGCAAAATAGCCCGTAATGTTTTTTGGATCCTTATTTGACATGAAGAACCATTACCCACCTTATTCTCTCTGTACTTGCAGCCTCTTGGCATATCTCTTTTCAGTTTTCTCTAAATTAAATAAATTCAATCATCTTCGTATTTCCTCTCAGGTCATGTTTCCTAAACCTCTGCATCATTTTTGTTGCTTTTCTCTGCATCGTCTCCAATTTGTCTGTTTGTTCAGATATAGGCAAACTGGAGATGATGCAGGGAAACCAGAGAACCCAAGCTGCTGAGATCGGAACTGTGGTTGTTCTGCCCATTGCTTTTTGAAGAAATAAACAAAAACCCCTCTGCATGGGTGAAGAGACGCGTGATTTGTAAGAAGCTCAAAGGTCAGAAAATTCAAAGTCATTTTTCAGGTTGAAGGAAATTAAGGCTTTAGTCTGACATTACAACGTTTTGAGTTAGAGACTGTGATCCAGAAAACCCTGTGCATAGAGTTAAATTTCAATAGTACCACTAAAGTTACTGTTACCTGACATATTGCAAATACCAAACATTTCCTGGCTCCTCTCTAAGCCAAAATGTCTTTTCTAGATCCATCTATATATTCATGTGGTATTATCATTCTTCAGACCGTGTTGTTTTTCAGATAATGCAAGTAATAGGCAGTTCTGAATGTCTAGCACTGGATTTGGGATTTAAAAAAAGAAAATTATTAGTCAGAAAGGAAAACTGACGTGCCTGTTTAATTTAAAGACTTTTATATGTTGGACGTCATGCTGCTGATTACCGCAGACATGGGGAAGGCAGTGTTATCAAGAGAAGAATTGGTGGCTTCTCACTATTTCTGCACTATTTAGCTACCATTAAATTAATCAGGAGGGACTTAATGTTAGTCAGCTGCATTATAGTTGGCCTGGGAGAGGAAAAAATAACGCTCCCTTGGAGAACTCTCACCATTAGAGCTTAAGAATTAAGTACTTTCTGTTGCTAGTGAGGAAAACAGCGGAAGAAATTGGGGCAATAGTCTTCACTCTTCTACTTTCTAGCTCAAAAATACGCTATATTATATATACTACATTGAGAAACACTGTAAATTTCCCTAAATTTTCGGCATCCATCTGCTAGAACGTAGCAAAATAGGACTTGAACATCTGGGCTGGGATCTGAAGGGTATGAGAAATCATTCTTTAGCTTAAAACCTCAGTGGAAACCATATACGTATATCTACAAAATCTCTAGCCAATTATTAACAGCTTAGCTACAAAATAACATTAAACCTTTATGAGGATCAAAAGATCTTGTCTCAAACTGATCTCCTAATATCAGAGAGCGTAAAAGACTTCAGAAACATCATCCTGTTGAAAACCTGCACAAATTTAAATTTCAGACCCTGTTGTTCTGAAAATAATCCTCCCCTATGATTAAACAATAAATGAGAGAGGTTCATGACTGCTGTGCACAGAAAGAAGTCCACGGTATCTCGGCACACAGCTTTCGGCGTAGAATGTCTCAGAGACACGAAATGCATCCCACGTGTGAGGTGAAGGCCTCAAACAACGTGTGATTAATTCACCAGAGTGCTGTTGTGGTGCCTTCCACAAGCTGGAATATCTCCATTTTCCACAGATGGCTATTGTGGGCACCGTTCCTATGGCAGGGAGATAAACATTCGTGCCATCTTTTCTGCGCACCTTGAGTTTTTAGATTAACCTTTCCTGCGGCTCATTGCCTTGTGATTCACTGCTTGCAGAGAAGGCTTTGTCGAGACCACGCTCCCCCTTCCAGGCAACAATATCCACAAAAAGCAAATATTTTATAAGCGGATGTGGCATTAGTGCCTCGTGGACAAAACCGCACATCAATATAGAGTCGGGCAGCATGGTTCAACCACGCCTTCCATCAGCTTCATGACATGAGAAGCGAAAAATGAGTATTTCCTATGTAAATACCTGTGTGAAAAGAGGTCCATCTTAAGTAGGCTATCCACTGGTAGAGCACGTTAGAAAAGCACAGGCAGCTTTCTTAGAGGCATCGCTGCAAGGGCAGCCCTGGGGACACGGCAGGATAAGGGTATTTGGATGCCCTCCTTTATTGTGACCATTGGATCAGTGCTAACTGCTGCGGAAAGACTAGGGCACAGCCATGTTTCTGCCCACCCTTCCTCCCCCAACATTGTCTCTTTTTGCAAGTGTCTTGAGGTCTAAGAAGCCATCACTGTGTATCCCCTTGCTTTATGGAGCACGGAGACTGGTCATCCAGGGGGAATGCAAGGGGTAGAGAGCGGGACTTTATTTATAGAGTTTTCCCTGGCCCCTCTCACCAAGAAGAGCTATGCAAGGACTGCATACAGTTTAACACCATGAAAGTCCTCAAGGGAGAGCATGCAAAATGCTAAATAGTTTCTTTCAGCAGCAACTTTCTGGAGCTAAAACATTAGACTCATAAATTATCTATCCTTACCATCAGCGCACGTCTTCTAGAAACTTCCTGGGAGTACAGTAGGTCTTGGACAGAGAACATCAAAGAGGGCAGTCACTGATCCCCCAAAGCCTGAGTGAGCCCAAGATGCTGACTTTACTCTCTAGAAATGTTCTTTTCACCTCTAACAACAAAGTAGTTTCCTAAATACGGCCTACTCACTTAACTTGCCCAAAAAAAAAAAAAAAAAAAAAGAAAAAAAAGCCCTGATAATCAGCAGTTTTTCTCTCCCTGTACTCACATCACTATATTTTTAGGCTGCAAAGCCAAGAAATTGATTTTTTTTTTTTTCCCTACTGATACTTATTGTCTTTTATGGCTGCAGAAGATTTTAGACCAGGAATGTGAAGCTTACAGATGGCTCAAATTTGGCTTGTGGGATAGAGTAGGAATCTGTTATAATGATCCATTTGGACATGCTCCCATTTTTTGATCACTGAATTTGAATCTATTAATCTTCTAGACATTTCCAGCATGCCCATCACCATGAAATAAAGCTGAGGAACTGCACGGCTATTTGTCTGTAAGGATTCGTGCCCCTGTTCCTCTTGCCTGAACTGCTGTTACATATCTGGCTTATAAAATACCTTTTTCCTCAAAGGAATAGTACATATTGACCATAAAACAATATATTTCCTCACTCGTGTGTGTGTACGTGAGCAAAATCCCTGTTCCAGAAAGGACAGGCCATATTTTCCAATCGTTTTGGTGCCAAAGCAGATCAGTCAACTTCTAATTAACTCTAATTGGCTTCCTCGCATGCTATTAAATTATTTACCTGGAGGTGACAGGTGCTCAAAAGCACCAAATATTTTCTCCATACTTTGTAAATGTTAAGCAGTATATTTGATTAAAAATAATTATCACCCACCACTTGTCACTTACAATCAAAAGCCTCGTTGACCTAAACACATGCAAACCACATGTTTTACAATCACTGATAAACGGAGATAAGGTCCATGGAGTAGATTCCTCAGTAGGTAACAGAGGAAAAAAAATAAAAAGAGGAAAAAAGAAAAAAGACTTGGGACAACAAGACTTGGGACAGCCTTGGAGGAGGCACTAGACCATCTTGAAAGACACGGGCTCAGCCTTCTGCTCAACAGTCAACATCAGGCATGGCTCAGGGCAGGATTCATAAAGGGTTTCTATGAAAGCCGGGCATCTCAAAAATCTTTAGGTGCCTGAGCCCCCCAGCTCCCCGCATGTATCGTAGGCGTTGTGATACCCAACAACAGATAAACCCAAAGGCGCGATGCTACCTCACCTCTCTTGATGTAAAGCAACACCTTAGAGCCCATTTCGAAGAAAAGTTCCTTTTATGTTCGGGGCCCTAAGAAATTGGAGGTATTTATCCTCCCAGCTGCCATCTGCTCCTGGAAGGTACCGCACAGGAACAGGGAGGGCAGAGCAATTCGTGTTTAATTTGTGGCTCTCGGGGCTTCCTGGCTAGAGCCAAGGCAGCGCAAAAAACACAATGGACAAGCAGTTTAATTCATAGCAAGAAACTTAGGCAAGTCAGGAGAAGGTTCAAACACCAAAAGCAGCTAATGCAGGCAAGCGGCAGCCACGGAAGGTGTGCTGTTAAAGTATTTTCTGTCTGAAATGTCTTTAAATCATACTGCTGCATACCTACCTAGACTCTGCAGAGGGGAGGCAGAGATGCAGCCTGAAGTGGGCACCGAATTGGAAAGCGTTCATGGACTGATTTGAGAGTAACTTTATCTGTGAGGACAGTTTAGAGAAAATGTGTTATTAAAGTACTTTATTTCCATTTAGAGATTCACACAGGCATACACAGACAGTAGGTGGTGACAGCTGCTACCAGAACCATTTGTTATCTTACTCCTGTTCAGCTTTTGACAGTGTAAAATGAATATAAATGCTGAAAAGCTTTACAGAGGTGAACCAAACAATAAAAAGTAGGGGGGAATGAATTCTGGTTAGGTTACTTTAGGGAAGAGCTCTCTTTCTGTTTATTCCTGAGGCATGGATGCGTGCTGTGTTTCTAACGCTGACAATACTGTTGAGAGGATTCTTGGTGGAGTTTACCAGATCCACACCATCCTGAGGTAGGGAGAGAGGGGAGAGCTGGCCTCGCAGCTAACTTTAATGTCATATCCAGAAGTGGCATGAAAATAAGGCTTCAGCAAATGATTGCTTTTCCCTAATAATCCTGTCCATCAAAACAGAGCGAACCTTTCACATAGCGCTTAATAAAAGCGCTAGTGAGATATCTCTGTGTTTGGACTTAGCAGTAGCAAATCTCTTGGCATCAAAGGGAATAAATTAGTTGGCCTGAAATTATATTGCTTTTTCCAAGCAATCATGACAGTTCTCAAAATCTTGCTACAATATAGTCACATCACACCAGCTGACAGTTGCCTCCAAAAAAAACATTCATTTTTGGCCAGCTCCTCCTGTGAACGCTATATACAGACTGATGCTCCTGCTTCAATGTCCAATGAGCATGTTGAACTACAATCGCGTCAAGAGGAGGTACTGGTACCCATTTTGACTTTTCTCTGATGGTTTGGTTTTCACGTGGAGTATTTACACCGTCCTCGGTTTGGCTTGGTCTTGGATGGACTCAGCGTGGAGGACTGACAAATTTTGTGTTACAAAAGGCAATCTATAAAGGAGATTTCAGTATGTGGTACAGAATATAAAGTTCCTCAGAACCTATTGTAGTATATCGATTCCACAATATATGTTTCATTACAGAGGGTTTGGGTGGCTGTATTTTTTTTTGTTTTGCTTCTGTGACTACTCCTCTCACCCTGGCAGTACTGATAACGGGAACACTCCATAAAATAGGGATTGGTAATGAGAGGCACAGATTTATAGCACAGCGCACAGATTAAGCTGAAGTTAAATGGATGATGTTTTCCTAAAACCCTTGCTCCTGATTTAATGCTTCCGAAGCAAATTTACCATATGAGAAAGACCCCTAAGTTTGTGCTGGGGGGAGGTAAAGGTAAAGCCTTTGTCTGAAGTTGGGCCAATAAAGAGGAATGACTGAGGCTTAGGAGTGAGTGCTGCAGGGAACATCGTTAGCTTCTGTGGGAGGGAAAGATTCACGTCAAGTTTATTTTTATAAAGCAGCATCCACCTAGAAATGAGCACAAACTAAAAAGCTATATCCTCTGAATTTGGTGGGCACTTGAAATCTCAGTTTTGCAGAGAGCTCTTGTCTCCGAAAAGGGCCAAACCAGTGACAGATATGCAAAACCAGTCAGCCTTTGGGGAGCATAAAATTTGGGTTTGGACTTCTCTAACGTTCTGCCCCACCTGGTCACCAGGTCCCTTCCATGCACCTCTGTGTTCCTGCAAAAAGGCTGGTTGGTTGTAGCCAAAGAAGAAATTTAAGCCTAGACATAGACAGAGCTTAAGATAAACCCAAGGGAACTAAGGGGAGAGCAGACTGAATCCCACCCCACCAGACCCCACAGCGAGGGCAAGCAGCCTGGTAAATTCAACTGGTGAAGTCAATGCTCACCAGATCCCTGATTTTCTGGCAAATAGTGGTTTTCCGAATAGAAACAGGGATCATTTCTCATAACTTGGCATATCCGAGGTGTATTTGGCGCTCAGCCAGTACTGTGTAACCAATAATATCCCCCGGATAGCAAATACGTGCTGCGCACACATTACTGTTACAGAATCCAGTGCTAACTCTGCATAGAGCAGCTAATACACCAAAAATATCATACGTACATATTATCTGAATTACCCATCGCAGAGCACATTGCGGGAAGCCCAGTAAATTTTGTTCTGCTTACCTGACGCCTGCGTTCATATTTAGTAGTGAATTATATATTTTCAATATGTTTTCTAGCAAGTTATTTACACAAATCTCATTAACAATAAAGACAAGGGGTTTATATCCAATTCCTGCTCTGCTGACTGAAATTGCATACCAAGAATATCAGTATGGCTTTGAACAGAAGCCGGGAAGTTATGCTGCATTAAATAATATCACTGAGAGAAAATCCTTTCCCTTTTATTCTCCATGCTGACTTTTTCTTTTTTTTCCCCTCTCCACTGAGACAAAACCGCCATTAACTTGTTCTTTGTGATGCTGGTTTCCTGCAGTACTTTTGATAGCGCCTCATAACTGTAAGGGCTGGGTTACAGTGCAATATGCAAAGAGCGGTTTGTTTTCAGCCCCGTGTGAGGCTTGCTATCAGGTTTTGAAAGTTATTTTCAGAAGTAGCCTTCCTTAGCCGACATTTTCTGGGATGCAGTTAGCGTTCAACTTGCCAGGTGCCTGATGTGCAATGCAATGACGTTACCAGGCTGATTACTTGGACGGCTCTGAAGTGAAGGCGTCTGGTTAGGACCGTTGGCTAGTCAGAAGAAAAGGCACTAATTAAATATTTCTTGCCTTTTCAGGTTTGTCCCTCTGATTAGCCACTCTAAAAATCACTCTGGGGAAAACCGTAAATTTATCTTTAAAACGGAAAGGCATGATTAAACGTTCCTCTGCTAAGGAAGAAAGAAAAAGAAAAAAAAAAAGGGAAGGAAAAGCAAAGCAATCAGCTCCAGCAAGGCTAGGAGGTTATTGCTGTATTCAAACCAACTCTTAACCCTTTCAGTCGGGCAGAAGAAAGCACAAGTGATCTCATGGAATTTGGCAAAGAAACTCATTGCCACACACGGTTTGACCAAACTTACTTGTTTTCCCGAGCTAAATTTGCTATCAGATATAGATCTGTATCCACACACCTAGATGGATATCCATTGGGCACCACCTTCTTTAAGGCAAACCATATTCCTGAATTTAAGATAAACCAAACCCGTAGTAGTGGTTAGTAAACTGCGACCATTGCCAGTTTCTTACACCTGAATCTTTCACCTTGCTTTCAGTGAAAACAGTTCCAACGTGCCAAAGTACAGATCACCAGAGTTCTAATTTTATTCTTCCAAATTATACACATGCTAACTAGGAAGCTGCCTTAACAATCAGCGTTTCCATTGGTCTTTACCAAAGCCATGGTGGGTTTGGGGGGATCTTTTCTTCTCTTCCTTATTAGCTAATGCCCGGGAGCTCTTTACTCATAGAATTTCCTTGTTTGCTACTGCCAAAATTAAAGCCTTAATACCACAACAAGATGTACGCCAAGTTCACAGTGTCACAGACTTGTTCTGTGACCTCTGCCAAAGTACTTTATCACAAGCTTTTATGCGACGGTGGTTTCAGCAACGTATTTATAGGGTCCTACACACTGCAAGAGAAATCTCCTTTATCAGTGAAAGCATAACATCACTAGCATCAGTTCACCACTAACACAAAAACTGCAGGTAATGCTTTCATTTCTTACCTTTCATTTATATACGTAGTAACTCTGTGGCCGGGATAACTCAGCAGTCGTCTAAAGGAGGCACGTACACAAAACCTGCACGATGGCCTCCAGTTGTAACAAGGGCCCCTATGAAAGTCTAAATATCCTTTGGCTGGATTTTTTTAACATTATCTCTGGAAAAATATCCTTATCTACTAACAGGGGTACTCTCAGGTAGACTAAGTTTAAAAGTAAAAAATACTGTTAGATTCGCTGGTAAAGGACGTAAAATGGTACATTGTGGGTTTTTAACCCCAGATGGGCTGCAAAGCTTCAAATGTTTAAGTTGTTTGCTTCAATTTCATAGCCCATATAACCTTTAAGACATTGGCAAGATTTCTGCACACCAAAAGCTCACCAAAGCCTTAGGTAAGATGCTACCGCAAATTTGCCGGTTTGGAATGAAAATAAAATTGTATAACATAGCTCTGGGAAAAGAAACTCTCAATGATACAAAATGTAACTGCCTTTCCCAGCCCACATCTATATTTGAATGGTGACAAGACCTCAAGCTATTCAGAGGAGTGAGATGGAGCTGCTTTTACCTTTTACTTAAAGCACTCCAAAACACACCAACAGCCCTTTTGATCTTCAAAGGTAGTGTCATTGGGCTGCAGACTACGGCAAGATAAAGCAAACTCGGTTCTGCTGGGCGAAACATGAAAATTGCAAACAAATCTCCTCCCTGCTCATTATGTCTGTGCATGGCACAGCCTTTCTTCTTCCCTTGCTCTCAGTCCCGCAGGGTTTCCCAAAGTTACAACAATCTGTAGCTACAGAGGCTCCTTTGGACCCCTAGGAAGTTTTCCTTTTTCCTCTTCCCCTTTGAAACTCAGATGCGAGTCTTTCTACAACTCTTCTCCACGTCCCTATCTATGCTGCAAAATCCCAGCTCTCTGCCTCCTTCCTGCCTGACTCCTCCCTTGGGAACTTCCCCAAATGAGCTCTCAGGTGCTTCCTGGCACTCTACTTGCCTCACCCCCGCGCCCCGAAAACGCTCAGTCAGACTCAATATTCAGTGGCAAACAGGACAACAGTGACAAGGAAACAGTCCTTCTCCTGCTGCATAGCCAAGTCCTTTTACCAGAATCATAGAATTGCCTGGGTTGGAAGGGACCTTTCAGATCATCGAGTCCAACCATGAACCTAACACTGACAAAAACCATCACTAAACCATGTCCCTCAGCATCACGTCTGTCCGTCTTAAATACCTCCAGGGATGGCGATTCCACCACTCCCCTGAGCAGCTTGTTACAATGCTTGGTAACCCTCTCAGTGCAAAAACTTTGCCTCATATCTAATCTAACCCTCCCCTGGCACAACTTGAGGCCATTTCTTCTTGTCCTATCACCTGTTACTTGGGAGAAGAGACTGACCTCCACCTCCCTACAACCTCCTTTCAGAAGAAATGCCAGCAAAATACAGTAAAGGGTGAAGAACCACACAAATATGTGGTGTCATCTCCATCAGAGCTTGAAAAACAATGATGTGCTTGGCAGGCTGCACTGAGACGGTTCACCCAACACAAACCTTCCCAGTGGTGTCCATAGTGGTACCAAAAGAGTCTCTCATACCAGTGAGTGCATTTAATTGTGCATCTCACTAATATCAGACACTAGGGCTATTTTGTCTATTCATAACCTTTCTGCTTAGTACAGAAGAAGCCATTTCTGTAAAATTCAGTTGAGTCTTCCTTTTGGTGCATATCGCTGTTGTTTGTATGGAACAAACGTGGAGTGGTCTATCTCAAAAAGCATTGAGCCGCTGCAGAAATGCTACACAAAAATCAGGGGAGAGTTTGGGAGATAAAAAGTATACAACCTAGATGGTCACAAACACAGGCAAAACCCTTTAAAAATATTACTCTGATTTTGTGAGATTAAAGGTTGAGTTATTATGCGTTTCTTTGAACTCTTACTCTGAAGTGTCTTAGAGAAGACCTGGCAGAACCCAATCTTCACCGTCCTTAAACATATTTGCTGAATCCTTATCTGCTCGGATATGGTTTACAGAGACTCATGTCTTGGTTTTTGTCAAAGATAACTGAGGGGTTATGCAGGTCTAAACATAACTCTTCATATCAGCAGTAAGACTCAAGGAAACTCTGAATTGCTGCACTTTATACTGAAGGGATGCCTAAATGATTCTTTTCTTCTCACAATCATTCAAGAACTTGAAAGTCCGAGGAGTAGCTTCAAATCTCTCATTCCCATAAATTCAACAGAGGTCACAGCATGGCCAATTCAGCTGAAAAGTGTTATTACAGAAAAACTTGATGATACTTTTATGTTCACTGATGTGAACATAATTCTCTGGGTCTTTTAGCTACATATAGCATGTCTTATCCATAGAGACGCTTCAGCAGATATATACGGTACCATGAGCAAAGTTAAAAGTGATGAATTCTCTGATTTATAACTTCTACTGATAACAAGATGATAGAAAATCTTAAATGTATGGGTGTTATTACATACACTGTGTAACTTCGCTCAGCGGAGAAGGGATGTGAAAGAAAAAGAAAAAGAACAAACCAACTTATCACACCTGAAGTAGGGGAACACTTCCTTCAATGACCCTTGTTGCCTGTAAAGAACTGAGCTGATCTCTAATCAACGCACAAAAACCTTAAAGATAGGGTTAGCTTTGTAGGTGTTAAGTGCGGATGCGGTCTATAATCCTTCTTGCTTTTAAGGTTCACATGCAGGAAGAAAGATACATATACAGAAGAGCTTTTTTTCTTGACAGATTTAATCTTCTAAAGAGATCTCAAGCTGTTGAGTTGACATTGTACCTCCAAAAGGTCAACCACTGGATTTTAACTACGTAGGCACAAGAAACTCGTTGTTATAACGGAACTCATTAGTGATGAGGAGCCAGACAAACAGGCCAAATCCTCCTCCTTCCATTTTAAAGCTTTGGTGACTGGCAAAACTGGACTCAAGTGAGAGTCCCTTGGTTATACCCCATCCAAAACAGAGGCTGCATTCACCCGCATTAGGCTGCGGTTGCCTATCAGTGCCGTAAGGATCCTCAGCTCTGGTCTCCATGCGATCCAAGAGTTTAAGCACACAGCCTAGATAAATATTAATTTGTCCATCTTTATTAGAAATCTACTTTAAAAGCTGATTCGCAGTGAAGTCACTTAGTCAGATGAAATCATTGCACACTAAACAATCCTGTTAGGGGTGTTTATCCAAGCAAAGGACGTTCAATTGCATTTTCATTAGTAGCACTATATGGTTATTGTCCTTAAAGACAAGGCTCTTAGGCTTAATCTGTTTACCGTTGTATTTAATTGCTTACAGTTGAATTTTCTTAAGAACTAAAAGCTCATTTTTACTACTCTATGGCATACAAAAATCAGGCTGCCTGTAGATTAATGAAACAAAGATTTGAGGACCGAAGGTGGTCCTGCCCAGTATCGTAGCTCTACCAGTGCTGAGGACTCTCTGAAACTTTAAGAAGTTGTGGGTTATCTAATTCTAATGAAGCATGTTATGAAATAGAACATTATTTAATGAGAAAGCCACTGGCTGTGATGAACAGCAGGCAATTTATCTATCAGGAAAAAGAGTATTTTTTTTAAAACAGAAAATACAATGTTTGTCTCTGCTAAATTCTATATGGCTCAAGAAGATGGGAAAGGTGGTTGATCTCATCCTTTTTACTTTCTATAGTAGTTTTCCGGAAGGATAAGTCCTCCCCATTAAATGAGGGGGAGAGTTTCTGGTTTCCCTGCCTTGTATCACTCTCTGCTGTCCTACCCGTGGGACAGAGGCAGCAGAACCTACGGCAGAGTTCACCACTGGCTTACAGAAACCAGTAGATGGCTACCTGAGACTCCTCCTTCAACCTCGATCTCACAATAGCCATGGATTTTGGGAGCCTGAAGTTAAGCCTTTATTTTTGAAACTGGGAAAAAATACAGTTTCTTTCCTAACAGTGCTATTTAGTTTTTAGCTTATCATCTACTCTCTTGACCATCCATTCTGGGAAGACGACACTGCATTTTATATTATGTTCACATGTATTTGTACTGATTTTTGTAGCGCTAACTCTAGTTAAAGTCAGGGTATATTTTACTTAGAAGTCAGTTTTCTCCATTTATCAGTTACAAAAAATATTTCTACCTAACAAAAGGTGTATTATAAGATCAGTAAATAATGTTTTTGTTTCTTGTACAGCTTTGCAGTAACGGTGCTGCTATAGACAGTGCCTTTGAGCCATCTCCAGAAGATATTTCCAGTATCGCCAGTTTTATTGAGACAAAGCTTGTAACCTGCTACTTAAAACTGAAGAAGCCTGATGATGCTTTGAATCATTCACACAGGTAAAAAGTAAATATTGATTAGGTACGCTGCTAAGACTGGAATCAAAAATGAAACAGAGACTATGAAAAATTCCTGTGTAGGAAGAATCAGGCTAATAATGAGAAAAGGGGAATCAGTAAAACACAACTTGCACGTGGCACTGATGTCTAGATCGGGCTAATTCTCAAAATTTGGGATATTAACCTGCAATAGCCATTAGGAAATAGCATTTACTGCTTTGATGCAGTAGGTAAGGATATCACGGGTGAGTCATGTACATAGTTCAGGGCACCCTTAACTTTGAAGCTAGACAAATATAAACAGGCTCAACCTTATGTGACAGTAATGATATTATGAGCTCTTGGCCTTTTTCAAGCCAGATTAGATCAAGGATGATTCCAAATTATTTTCATTACGTAATCCCTTCATGGGCTCACTTTTGATCCTCAAGGACCAGCACCACCAGCAATGCACAACGAAGCCAGAAACAAAACTTGCACATGGTGGAGATGAAATTCCCATTAGTTTCAGATGAGTTAGGATTTTACTGGGTTTGTTCTGCCTTTAATTAGCATTCAGGTGTAATGACAGTTTCTGTTAAGTCCGTACATGTCCTACCAACAACACTTCGTTATTGAGGTCTCTCTGCATTTTTCCCCTTCTATGAGATGTATTACGATGGACACTGCAATTAGTGCAGGGTGAGGATTTTTTCATACAACCATCTCAAGTCAATGTAACTACAAAAGAGTAGTTACAACAGAAGAGGCGGCACGTGCTTATGCCTAAATACACAGGAGACAGTGGTGAGGAATAATGTGTTGGTATAGAAATGCGATGCCATCATGGCAGCAGGTTTATTTAGCTACATGCAACGTCATAGGAAGTCCGAGAACCCTGACTTAATTACAAGGCCTTTATCTCCCCTCCCTACTCGTCCTCACCCCTTTCCCAAGCACTTTTTGCCTGTAAAGCTATGCCTTCCTGGAACCTGTTCACACTGGGGGGGTTCATCCTTCGGACTAGTTCCAAGCACCATCTGGGTTGGGGGCCTGGATGCCCATGAGTGGTTAGAGAACATGGGGTGCGCTCCCAGGGCATGTCTAACAGGCATACAAAATGTATTCCTTTCAGGTAAGGTCTTCTGTTAGGTGAGGCAGAGCATGGGAAGTGGGGAAGACTGAGATTCATTTATTTCAAAGAAACAAAAACAAAAAAACCCACAAAAAAATAAAAAAAAAAACCCAAACACCAAACCAAAACAACCAAAAAACCAACACTCCACAGAAGCAACCCAACAACCAAAAAAAACCACGAAAAACCCACCCAAAACATGCACTCCTCATGCAAACTGGAAACCAGCCACATGCCACATTTTTTCATGGCTTCTCAAAGACCATGTTAGGGGGGAAAAAAAAAAAAAAAATATATATAAAGTTTGACTGGGATCCCAACTTTTGGACAAATGGTAATGATCTCTCTCTTATTCTAACTCTGATTTCCAAGAACGCTAAAGGAAGGTATTTGGACAGTATAAGTATAAAAAGACAGGAAAGACTTTTCTTTACCTCCTTTAAATTATCACGATTTCAAAATAGTAAGATGTATTGACCCCAGCGCTACAGAAACTAAAGCCTATTCAGACATGCTTTGGTTTCAATTGTATTAAAAGAGAAACCTATGACCTACAGAGAAAATAAATGCAGTCAGATTAAGATCACTGGAAAACTGAAGCAGGGAAAAAAATCTTCACTCTTCTTTCTTATAATATAACAATTTACTCTTAACCCCAGTTACATATCACAAAAAGTGGCAATCAGTAACGGCTATTTTCAATATAATTCATTTAATGACTTGCAGAATGAGAATAAGTCTACAGACCGTGGTTGTCACATTGCAAAATACAGGAAAGGATACAATAGTACACCAGTAAATAAATATTCTAAGGCATAATTAACATAAAGACAAAACCTGAAGTATAATCAATAGCTATATTTTTCAAAAAAGAACAAATAAATTACTCTGAGCTCTCCTGCTAAAAATAGCTTACTGCCATCAGCTAACTAGTGCATATAGAATTTTTTTTCCCATTGAGTTTTTATGTCATCACCACATTGTAATGGTTTGCTGGTAATCCTTTGGCATTATTCATGAATCCAAATTAAAATATTCTTTTCTGCATCTATTTGCATTTACTGAACTATTCTTTCTTTAATTTCATGTAAATTTCACAGCTCCTGCATTCATTTCTGAAACCTTATTAACCAAAAATCAGCTTTAACATTCTCACTCATAGTTGTATCAAACACATAGAAGTGGGTTTTGCTATGAAAAAGTCTTACGAAATATCACAACTAGAGAAACAGAGAAAATAAAGAAAAATTCCAGCAGCTCGGTTTTAAAATGTTCAAGAAGAGGCACCTGTAGGGGAATAGCTTTCCCATTCTTAAGAAAGGAAAAGGAGTACAATTTATATCATCAGCTTTAGATCCTGTATGAGAAGCCAAACCTGGCTCCTCCTGAAAAGTGGAAATTGTGTCCTCTGGTCTCTTAATCTCCAAATTTAAGGCCACCTTTAGCATCACTGGCACAATTGAGGACACCGGCTGGGTTCTGATCATTTGTCAGGCTGATACAAAAGATTTACCCTTTGCAATCAAACACTATTAAAGCCGCTTCTCATCCATCACAGCTCTGAACAAACACGCCATGGATTGACCTCACCAAGCAACATCTGCAGTAAGCTACTTGACCACCGCTTTTCATCATAAGATAGCCATCAAAATAATTCCTAACTTGCAATCTGAAGCTATAAAATGAATCACACAATATTTACATGCCCTCTGGTCCTTTTGGCCCAGGCATTATGGTATACCAGGGTTTAATGATCTTAATAACCCCATATGGCTTGCTGAGAAATTAGATTTTCCCTTTGGTTGCAGAAGGCAATTTTCAATTCTAGCAGATGGCAAAACAGTGAAGGTCTGAGAAGTCAAGAACTGACTAAGAAACCTCAGATTAGTACTTCGGCCTTATGTTGCTCAGCCTAATAGTGTCAGTGGTTGAATTTTTGCCCCAAAAGAAAACAATCTTGAAGCGAGGCATAGCATTTCAGCAGAGCAGTCCCCCAATTACGCCTGCTCTTCAGAGGGCCAGGCCCAACAGAGAAATCCATAAAGCTGTGGCCGCATGTGGAGCAACAACCCACGGTGCATCACATACACAGCTCTGCAACTGTTAAGATTCAATTTTGTTTGAAATTGGAGAGCGCGATGCTGAACTCCATGACAATCGAAGACGGAGAATCCTTCAAAACATGACACACAGGGCTTTCTCCATGAGACTCTATATCCCCTTGCATTTTCTTTGTTTATTTTGCTTTTTTCCTCCAAGCAAGCTAAAATAAATCTGCATTGACACCACGTGACTTGCCGTTTGCACATGGGAAAATAAGACAGAACCTCTCTATTGGAAATATGCTTTTTGCTGCTGCATTTACGCTTCTTCAGCCACTCTGGTCCTCACGGCACACAAGACTTGAAGAATGACAGAAACGTGGCTTGATCCAGTTGCCTAAACAGGGTGGATCAAGCACTAGAAAATGTGGAAGAGGTTGGCATCACCTACCGGGTAGCAAGTGACAAAAAGCGTTTGTTTTTTTGTTTTTTTTTTTAAATTCTGCCTACTTTGGATCACTCCCTGCCCAGCTGTACTGGGGCTGCAGGTGCTATAGGACTCCCCTGGAAATGAGCTCCTCAGCAGGGGAAAAGTCGCTCCTCTTCCCAATGGGATTGCCATCGTGCCATAGGAAGCCCATAGCTAGTGGCGAGATGCGTTGGGAAGTGCCATCTGGAAGGATGTTTGTGACCTGCCTCCTCCCAGAGCATCCCCGGGCTTCGCTCCCTGCCCTCCTTCCCTCAATCTGGAAATGACGGACTTAAGGGCTGAGAGGAGGAAGAGGAATCGGACACTGTGGCACGTTTCTTCAACGTTATCTCCAAGTAATGCCTGAAAAATATGTTCGTGACAATGAGGACTGCTGTACGGAGCTATTGAAAATCCTTGGGGGTTAGCAAAGATTCTCCTGTGTCCTTGCAGACTTTGCTCTGCAGCGTGACCCGCTGCCAATTCTCTCCCTCCCTCCCAGAAAGGCAATGCATAGGAAAAGTAATAAATCTGTAAAGCTTTTTCTGCTATGCCTTTTTATGTGTTCGGTGGAAGGCAGGGCTCTCTAATGCCTCTTGCACAATTCATAGGGAGACACATGAAGTAGAAAATAGCACCTCTGTTAAGTAGTACACGATTGCTTTAGTGATGACTTAACAGAGGGAATCTCTTATGGAGGCACAGTGGGGG
>VWZL01003416.1:435032-482798 GCA_013396915.1 Stercorarius parasiticus | reverse complement strand
AAACAAACTAAAACAGCTGAAGCCTCACCGATTTGATTCTAAATCCTCTGCATTTTTCCCAGTGACTTTTCACACACTTAGAAAAAGTTTAAAATAATTATTAATGATGAATCTTTATGCACTATCCGTCAGGAAAAAAAGGCATCTCACAACTTGATCAGTGTATTATAGCCAGGATAAGTCAGGACTCTCTAATTCAGTTTAATTCAGAACTTTCTGACTAAAAATTCAGTATTCAGTTACTTCTTCATTCCCCAGCTTCCTTATTTTGCACCTTTTAAATAGGAATATATTAAAGTAAGTTGGAGAATGGAATTCTAGTGAAATATTAAATAATAAAAAATAAATAATGCAATGATGCTATGATACAGTGCAGTCATCAGGCATTAAAATAGAGACAGAATAGAAGAAGAGCTTTCAGAGAGCACAGATTTTTTTTTTTTACGTGGAAGGAGAAAAATTAGAAACATAATGGCTGATGCTGCTAATCTGTGGGAAGTCTGTAGCGTAATGTATACTTTGCTCTAAACTACTCTCCTAATCACTTTACCTCCTCAGAAAAGGGAAGAAAAAGAAAGGGAAGAATTAGCAGCACCTAATTACTTTAGCAATTGTGTTAGGCATATTGCAATATACATAATAGATGAGATATTATTAATACAAAGCTGCTCCATTGAGATGCTCTGGATAATATAAACCAGAGGTACTCTTAAAAAATAATCCCTTCTCATGCAGCATTTCAAATACCTCTATGTACTTCTACTTTTTATTCCTTTTTAAATGAGAAGCGTTTCCTCTAGATTCTGAACTCCGAATCATGTGTTATTTCCAGGTTGGTGTATGAGTGGCATAGTTCCTATTTTATGGGCTGAGAATTCCTCCATTTAGGTCAAAGGCTATATTCCCCTTGACTCTGATGATGCTATATTGCAGAAAACTTTATCTACAGAACGTGTGGTGGGATCATAAGAAGGAAAGGCATATTTGGGGGAAAAAAAAGAAAAGCAGCCCTGGAAGCCCTTCCTATGAGGAAGCCCTTCCTCATAGAAGGAAAAGTCTAGCGACATTGAACTGGTTTGTAAGAGTTGAGATACGTGACAGCAGTCCTAACGGCATCAGAAAATTTGGTCAAGAAAGTGGTACTTTCTGGAAAGTGAGGGGGCGGTACATTATGCAAACAAGGCAGGGAAGGCAGAGCATCTCCATTTGTGTTAAGATGTTTTGGGAGCTTTGAAACAAGATCTTTCTAAATATCTTTTTGTTCTGGACTGGAGAACATTCTCCTTTTTACCACCTTCACAGCTGAGGAATCGAGACCGGTATAGCACATTTATCTTATGCTTGCAATTCAAAGCAAATTGCTGCTGCAAAACCTTTTAGCATGGCAGTTATATTTCACTTTACTGACAGAGAAAAGGCGTTGTGTGAAACCTTTTTTGGGAACCCACACTTCCTCCCTTCCTGTCTGTTTAGATATGAAAACTTCATGAGATGGTTTCTTCTGTGCACTGAAGGTCCTCGCCCATAGATGCCGTAACTGCATTTATTTCCGATTGGTTGTACAAAAAATCCAAATGCACAAAGACAAGTCAGGCATCCTCCTTCAGTGTAAGAGGATTTGGTCTTTTTCCTTGGTCTACCTGTTTAGTAGAAGCTTTTCTGTCTTTGCTTGCAGCCATTTGTTCGGTTCAGTGGTGACGACTGTATTAGAAGGGATTCCTAATGACTTATCGGACTACCAAGGAGACCCATTCTGGGCTCTGCCAGATTTTCAGTGATCAGTACAGCTACTCTTGTACATCTACCAAGTGGTCCTGGCCTCTTCGCCCTCCAGCTTTTTTCTCTATAACACAGATGTTATCTAGTTTTGCATGTCACTTCTTTAAAAAGAGTGGCCAGGGCAGGATGGGAAGGGTGCTCCTTCCTTCAGGGACCAGAACACTCACACAGGGGGAAAAAGGCCCCCCGGCACAGGGCAGGCTGGGCACAGTCACGGCCAGGCATTTTGATGACAACAGAAAAAAAACTCCCCATGGACCGATGGGTCTGAACCTGTCCAGCCACCGAGAGACTGAACCCAAGCTCAGGAGAAAGGCCCTACCTCCATCAGATGTCCCTTCAGGTGGCTCTCCTCACCACAGACGCCCTCCTTCTCCCTTTAATTATTAATGCCCACTAGCACCGAAGCCACCGCGCTCTTGTCCTCTGGGAGAAAGTGCTTCTGCATGGCTGCTTTCACAAGCTTACCAAATATTTCCACCAGCTCGTTGCAACAGGGAGGGGATTTTTTCCCCCCCTCCCCGCCTCTTCAGGATGTCAGCTTTGGTAAACTCTTTTATAGAGCAAGGAAGCCCGGAGGCTTTTCTGTATCCAATGCACATCCCTCTTAGTTCCCTACAACAGCACCAGGAGGAGAAGTGGTTTAGAATACAAAGTTGGCTGCAAGCAGATGTACCACCATGAGGTCCTCAAACACAATTTAAATAAATTCATAACATAGCTGTACATGCAAGTTGCAGGAAACCACTATGAGGTTGATCCCTGGCTACCAAAGAGTTCAGAAATTTGAGTTTCAGGAATATGACGCCCTCTAGTAGAGCCGAACTCTTAAACCAGCCCTTGGGATCACAGAACGGAGCGTGGCAGCCTGAAAACAGATGTAAGACTAGTACTACACTGCAGATAATAAGCTGCCTGCCATATAGATGAAACAAGTTAAAAAGAAGAAAGTTGAGGTTCAATGAAATTGTACAGGATTTGTCAGGTTCACCTGTAAGTATATTGGGGCTGCATCACCAGCTGCACTGATTGACAGTGTTCACTGAAGATAAAAGCATTGTATTCGTCTACAGCAACGGAGTACACGCTTCTGCTGAATACTGGTTGACACTCTACCTGTACTGATACCATATTTAACATTGCGGTGAAGAACAGCTTGGCAATGACATTGGTACAGTCTCTCCATCCCAGCGACGCGTGGACGTGGCAGGGCAGCACCAACCCCTGCCAACCCGCACCTCTCCGCGCAGGCACATATTGTTTCCGCACGGAGCTTTTACTTCTGATAAATCACCCAGTTCCTCCCTAACAGTCAATTCTAATGGACTATTAAAATGCATTTGTACGTAAGACCACACTGTATCACAGGAAAGCACAGACAAATATGAAAAAGAAAAAGCTTCTGCCACTCTAAAGAAATACTGCCTGAACCTCTACGAACAACTTTATTCATAGTACTAGCGAGAAAAATGAGTTTATCTGCTTTAAGTGGTGGTGAAGTGTATTTTTTTCCCCCCCTCACTTGTTTCATCTGCAGAATCACCTCATTGACTTTTGCTTGGCCTATAAAGGCCACGCACAAATGATGTGGTGGGTAGTAGCAGCGGCCCTTTTTCATGTCAGTCAGATTAGAGTTTAAATCCCCGTTACACTTGGGAAGGACTTTGACGGAGAATGTGCACCTTCGAGAAAAGGCAATGTGATTTCTAGCAGCCGGGTTTGATGTAGCAATCCCAGTTTCTTGCCACACCTGTTTTCTTAACACCGGGCAATAAGATCGACAGAAAAACTTGGAGAGAAAAGCCACAGCCTAACACGTGCATCCTCGGCTCGCGCACTCCAGTCGCTGTGACGGGGAGAGGCTTGATGCCTTCTTGCCCCCTCCTCAGAGTTTGAAAGAAGATAATAGGACAAACACTGTATTATTTTTAAGAGAAGATGTCAAGATGAAAAAATGAAAGTGTCAAAAAAGAGGCTGATATACGGCGTTACTTAAGGACTGTTTTGTTGAGGAAAAGCTGACCAAATGATTTACGAAAGGCTTTTAACAGGGCAGTCTTTGGATTACAGTGCAGATGAAAAATAAATGAAAATCTATTTCAAGTTTACTTTAGCCTAGTCATTTGACAGATGAGGGCAAAACCTGGCAAGAATACAAGTTTTAATCTTCAGATGTAGTGACTTTATTTGCAGTTTGGCGGATTAGAAGTTTTCTCCGTGCAAAATAAGAGCTACCCATTTGCAGGCTTTTCCTGACAAAACTTTTTCTACTTGAGGCTCCCCGGAGAGGCGCAGGAGTAAAAAGACTGGAGGGACGATGCTTCTGCTCAGGGCACAAATCGCCACACACAGAGATTGTCCTGATTGCATTGCTGCCCGTGTGCCCACCGCCTTCTTTCCTTCCCAATTCCTTTTTTCAAGCCTCCCTCTTGAAACACATCCCTCCTAATTAATTACTGGATTAACCAGCCTAGAATCCAGACTGCTCATGGCTGGAGGTGGATCTTGGAGCATGGTCTTGTTCTCAGTATGCACAGCCTGGCACATTTGTGCCTGGCCAGATGGGTCCCCCATCTGCTCCTGTTTGAAGGAGAACTTCCTGGAATTAGGGTTTTCCTCTTAACCTTTGTTTGTATAATTCCTTTGCTTCCTATTTTCGTTCAGTTGTGGGGTTGTTTTGGTTTTTTTATTCCCCCTTTTTCACTAAGATCACCTGAAACGCATCAGAGTCAGATTTAAAAGCCAAAGAGGCCACCCTGCACAGTTTTAGGGCACACTTGGCGTTAAATTAGCACTGCTCTGCACAAAGGTTACTAAACCGGAGCTGTAAAGAGCTACTTTTGGGTACAGTAGTAATACAGCAGAAATTATTTCTTGTGTATAGGCTACGGAGAGCCCAGCAACGTCAAACCAAACTGCCAGGAGTCAAAGGTAGCCTTCTGATGTTTGCTCAAGCTATTAGGGCATGCTATGATATTTTTCAGTATTGAATTTATACATCGAGAGAAGCAGTTGATCTTTTTGAGACTGGTACAAAAAAAAAACCCACACAAAAACCAAGATGGAAAACAGAGAGCTGATATCTAATTCTATGAAAATCTGCCACAGTTCTATATTTATTATAAGCCTATCACAGCACATCCTGCTCAAAGACTTGCAGAAAATGTGTTGCTAACTACCAGGGAATTATTGATTTTTTAATTTTTTCCCCTCATAGCGCTATCGCTTGGCTGTGGTAGAACCGATAACTTTGGGGGGTGGAGGGAAAAGAAAAAAAAAATCAATATTACTATTATCAACTGTTGACTACAGTTTACAGCAGCAATAATCTCCTTTAAGGTAGCTTGCAGAAGTACCAGGTGTCATCTACGTAAGGTATTACTGTGTTGGTCAAATCATTGAATGCTGATAGTATTTAGTGTTTTGATGATTTTGCTTTGGTTAAATTAAGTTTTGGTGACCATTAGTATTGTCTAGGCTTCAGATCTGAACCATGTTTGGCTGCGACCTGCGGTGTTTGCTGTTGGCATTATCTTTTCCTTACTGATAAGAGTGATTCATTCCCCTCATTAGGAGCAACTAATTTTTAACATCCCGTGCTGCTTCGTACGTTGTATTTTAGTTGAGTATTTAGAGTTGTCCCCAGTCACTATGGTCTGTGCTCCCACCAGTAATGCCTTAAGTTACACGATATCATTTGTCACTGGTTTCCCCCCCCCAACTTCCTTCCCAGAGAGGCAGTTCCTGCAGGGTAATGCTTTCTCCCAATACAGTTTTCTGAGCATTTTTTCAAGTGTTGGACTGGGAAAGCAGAGTTCTGAGATGCTTCGTAGTTCCTATACCACCTTAGGATACAGAGTGAAGCTCTACTGTGCCAGGACAGAAATGTCACTGGTTACATCCACCTTAGCATTTTAGTTTGGTGCAACAGTAGGACTGTGATGCGCTTTACCCAATGTTCTCCATTTTCTGCACACTAGATTATTCACAGAGCGAATTTGGCACTCACAAACTAGATTAATTTCAGAGAAAACTGCCTGCACGTTCTTCATGAACTGGGCACAAAATACAAGTAGCACCTAATGAAGGCACAGGAATCCAAACCAACGGCTGACCTTCAAGACAGCTTTGAGCAACACACACGGGGGAATTTTGTTCAAGGGAACAGATTAAGTCTGGTCTGAAATAAAAACCCCAGCCGTCTACGATATAGATGTAGCAGCCTCAACACTAGCTTCTCTGATCTACCGATCCCCTCCTTATATATCCAATTACTTGCAAATGTAAATGCAACCATTCAGAGCTTTAGGCCTTCTTCTGCATGCCTTGGAGAAAGTGCCTGCAGAGTTAATTTGATTCCCAAGTCTACAGCACCTTGGAGATACTTTTAGGTTTTACCTTATTTTGAAATATGTGGACATACAGTCCACGAGTGCTGCATACATACAGAGAAGGCAGTTATTGGTCTTCTAAAAACGCCCTGAGTGTTTCCATAAATGTGAATTTAAAGATGACTGTGTTTACATATATATATTATGTCATAGTTTCAAGACCATGAATCAACTTTAGTAAATGATTTGGTTATGAAAAGGATCGGTTCTGCGGTTGTTAATAGAATGAAGTCACAAGAGCAGTAGTTTTTAGTGCTAACATGATATTCAAAGCTTTCAAGGAAGAAACAAAAGCCAGCTTGCAAGATTTCTTTGCAATAGAACGTAGTGTTAATTTACCTGTTGATGTCATAAGCTACCATTAATTACTTTATAAAACACGAATGTAATGATAAACGTCAAACTTGGCGTCCTAAAACACACTATACACACCTTTTCTCCAAACACTGGGAGAAGTGCTGACCAGAGAAGCCAGTCACTTGTTGGAGATCTCACAAGTGGAACTAAGTAGATGTAGAAGGAGCTGTCACTCTTGCCCTCCTCCTGCTCACATCAGAAGGCTACCCCGCCTGCCAACCTAACTCCTTAGCTTATGCTATTTTTACCCTTCCATCTTCATCTGATATTGACTTAAAGCCTGTAATTTGTTACACCTGGAATTACATCTGTTAAAGTTAAGGGTCTAAGAAACATGCCAAGGTCCACCCACGTAGAACCTATCACTTGTACAGAAAGTATTTGAAAAAAATCTTCCAAGTTAACATTAAAATACATTCTAGATGCACGGCTTTTCCAGGTAGACGGGTCAGACAACTGTCACTCATGTTTGTGGAGCTGAGGGTTAATAAGAAGTTGTACTGTAGCATTTTTGCTTATGGTATCTACAAGCTAAAGGGAATATAGAATATTACCACAAGAACTCTTTTTCTAGAACAATACACAAAACCCTAACGAAACTTCACTTATGATATAACCTCAATAAAAGTTTTAATAATGCTCATTCATATATCATAGTTGTCAAGAGAGAGAAAATGACAGTTCATATTACAGTTGAGACACACAGCGTTGAGTTGTATAGAATAAATGTATACAGTATGTGTCTTAGTCATAGATTATTAGTAGCTTTTAATGATTTCAGAAATAGAAATCTAAACTTGTCCATATCTCTTATCTTTTTAAGGAGCATTACTCTGAACCCAGCATATTTCCGGAACCACCTGCGCCAAGCTGCTGTGTTTAGGTGCTTAGAGAGATACTCCGAAGCTGCAAGGTACCCCACCGCTCGTGGATGTCTAATGGTTTCTCTACATCTCTTTCATTCCAGCTCTCAGTAGTAAGGATATCATCTTATACCCAGGCTTTTCCAAAATCAGTGGGAGCCTTGCATTGGCTTTGTGTATACGATCTCACATGCAGCAGAGCTCCAATCCTCCCAGTTGGCGTAACATGAATAATCCCAATGACGTCCCTAGTTGAAGTCAGGCTAATGCATGTAGGAGCATTTACTCATTCTCGGGCACAGGGCTGAGCCCTGATCGGGTTGCACTGGCACAAGAGCTACATGCACACAAGCACCTTCCGCTTCCCAGCTTCCCCGTAACCCTGGGCAGAAGCTCAAGTGTGCTCTGAGTGGATGGGGAGGAAAAAAAAAAAAATTAAAAAAATAAAACAAAAATCAAGATCTCATGGTACACTGTGGTATGCTGCAAAATTTAGCCTGCGTGCAGCTGATGAGATTGCTGGTGCGAACGGGAACTGCTGGCAGGAGGAAAGCCTGCAAGAGGAAGCTCTGCTTGTATGCTTGCAATAACGCTGCCAAAACCCAAAAGTTTCAACACGCAGCAGAAGTCTTTAGCCACTTCACACGCTTAAATGAAAGAAACGCATGGGGAAACGCAACGGTGACTTGCTATGTATCGTCACTACTACTAACATCAGACACTTACAGAGGACAGTTCAGCTGAAGACCACAAGGTATATCACAAAACATTTCACAAATCGTTAGCTAACTAATGGCAGAACAGTCAGCGTGAGTTAGGCATGGAGGCTGAAAGGGTCACTTTGCTCATCGTTTAAGATGGATGCTAGTGGTAGATTCCGAAGCTGTTAAAATAGCAGCGAAACAGTCTGTACAGGCAGCGGAAGAAGACTTTATCCACGCGGAGTTACAGAGAGGATTTGGGAAGATGAACTTCAATTTTCGGTGCTGGACTTCAGCCAAAGACTCCAGGACAAACCCTTTTCCTTCTGCAGGACACACATTGAGATGTGTCGAAGTTATCTCACTAGCTTTCACACGTCAGGACAGGGGGAAGAAACTGGTTCCCCAAGACAAGGAGGCAGTTTTTCCACATTTCTTTAGAAATATGATTTCAGATAAACCTGGAATATTTCACTTGACCTTAAACTTTTTCAAACTAAGAAAGTGAACCATCTTGTTGGGGTGCTGATTCAGAAAGAAATCATTATCTACCGAGTTCTCTATAGTTGAGCTCCACTGATCAGCCTGACATATTAGAGTTGTGTCAGGAGAGTATGTTGCTTTGTGACAGATGAGGAATCCTGGCCAGGACACTTTCAAACCCAAAAATTCACTAGTAGCCCAATAGGTGAAATAATACAAGTGGAAACGTCGGGGGTGCTGGGGTGGGGGGGAAGAGGGTTTTCGCCTTGAAGAAGTCACACTGAAGATTTGAAAAAAATAGTAACAATAAAAGGGTTTTTTTTAAAAAAATACCCTTTCAGAAACTGATCTTTCTGAAGAAGCAATACATATAAATGCCCATATTTGACAAGACAGTACGAACCAAGGTGGTGTTCATAAACACGTTTTCAAAAATAAAAAAGAAAAAGGTGGTTGGTGTTACTGCAGATAAGCAATCAGCAAGTTTACTACATCAGCAGGCAAGAGGGAACTGTGTCAGCCTTTTTTCCCCACATCGAGTAGCTTTCAGGCAACTAGATGATTTTAAATGAGATTATGCATTTTGTAAAGGAGAGGAACATTCTGACAGACTGAATCCAGAGTGGTTCCAAAAAGCAGTGACTATAGCAGTATTCAGAGTTTAGCCTAGTTTAACATAGTGTTATAGCAACTGTGCAGAGCTGCTTTTGCAGATTGTGTTAAACTGAGCTTAGCGCTACTTCTGTCATGTCGCTGGAGTCACTGGTCTCAGTCGAACCCCACTAATGGTGCAGAATGTACTCTGCTCCTTACAGACAGACCACGGCATACAGATACTCGGTCGCAGTTTCTGGAAACACAGACTTGTTTTTCTTCTTAGCATAAGCCGTCATTTATTTCTGCCTTCTTTATGCGCGAGAACAAGGTCACCATATTCCTTTCTCTGCTTTTAAGTATCCCTTGCCTTCCCGCTCCTTCATTTGCTTTTTAAGTTATTGCGTAGTCCATTAAATACACCCAGAACACCGTATGGGTACGTGCACAGGAGTGGCTGGTTGCGACCAGGACCGCTTGGCACAAACAGCATGCGTAATCACATTTAACTCAGCCTATCCATCTGAGATCCTCTGAGATTTTGTCTCTGAGGAGGTACCAGACCAAATTTTTCAGTTCAGAGAAAGTCATAGGTTAGAGTGGGGTCAACTGTAATTTAAGCGTCTCTCAAGTTCCTCTGCGTGTAATTTCTAGTACTGCCCAGGATCGGGGGAATAAGCCTATGAAGCAGTTTAAATGCAAGGACATCTGAATTAATGTAAGGTGTCTGATATGCCCCTATCTGCACACTTCTGAATTTTGTCGGCTGCATAGCGATTCCTTCAGGATGGCACTGTGATAGGATGCCACCACGTTGAGTGCAGCCTCAGGCCGTTTGGCATTGTAAAGCAATCCTAGAAACACCACCGTGGGGTCACAGCATCTGCAAACGATGCATTCCAAAGTGCTGCAGCCACTTTCACTAAGATGTCAGCTAGTAAATATATTTCTCCTCTGTTGGTATCCCTGATGTTAGGAGACTGCTCTTGACATGCACAGTAAAGATTTAAACCTCAGAAGGGAGAAAACCTATTTCAGTTGAAAGACCATCTTGGCCCTTGAACAAATGGGCATAAATGCATTATATATAAATTTAATCCGGGATTTACCAGGAAGTTTTAGGCATTAGGAGACATTTAGGCTTAGGATCAGCCGCCAATAGCAGCTACTGGAAGTACCCTGTCAACAGACACGTGGTCACAACTGATCAAAAGATCATTCAATAACCAGGAGGGAAAGTTCAGGAAAGGGTCGTGGGCTCACTTCTGTCACAAAACTGAGGAAAATGCTCTTGGAGAAGGCTGAGGAGAACCCAACCTTCCAAGCAATACAAGGACTGCTGCCCCAGGGAAGGATGAGATAAGGGACATGTATGTGCAAGGGGGTGTGTAAGCTGCCAAAGAACCTCAGAGGTCCATACTACCTCTAAGGACAGAGCAGCCAAAGCATCACCCCCTGCCTTCAAGGACAAGAGTGCCAGGAAGGGAACATGCACCCAAGGGTGAGCCTCGAAGCTCCTGAAGGAAGAGGTATCGCAGCCTGGGCATCCTTTAAGCCACCAAGCCCACAGGCTGCGACCCCACAGCTGCTGTTACGCGTCCACAGCAGAAGGTCTAACCAGATGAGCAATAAGGCATGAAAGCCATTTTTTTTTCCTTTACTTCTTTAGCGCAGGCTATTGCTGACACTGAATAGCCTTGAACCAGTAGTAAGGTGAAAACTCATAACTTACAGAAAAATACAGCCACCTATTTGCTTTGAAACTGGAGTTTTAAGTACAGAAGGGATTTTGCCCCTTTTTATCATTAAGCTGTATGTATAGCTCTCATCTTTCTGCTAATCAAAATGCTGTGCTGATTTAACAGTGTCACTGTGTTCCGCGAAAAGCTTAAGATAGCTCTTTTATCACCAGCTAGAACACTAGTGACTTGAAATTAGTTGTATACGTGTAGGGGAAAACAGACTGTCTGTCCCTCTGCCAGAACAAACAACTCACATTCATCTGACTGCAGAGAGTAGGGGTAAGCAATACTTAAGGAGGAAAAAGTTTTAGCATCTTAATTGCTGTGATATGGCTGACTCAGCTTTTTGACATTCCCATTTAAAAAAAAATAATAATCATCTAGATGATCCCATCAGCTGAAAAGCAAACTAGGTCTGCGAGTGGTAAACCTCAGCCCCCTGTACGAATTCAGGCCTGCATCCCATTTTAGTCAGACTTCAGAATGTGGTGTCTGAAAGCTAGGTGAATAATATGGGTTAGTTTATATGTACGGTTATGTTTTACAAAGCATAGAGTTGCACTAAGGGAAGATGTATAAGCAGTCGGGGTTGGGGACAGAAGCTGGAGGAGTCACCAGCTGACGGCCTCTTGCACACGCCTGCATCCGTGCCACCTGCCTGCGCATCCTGCCTGGGGTTTCTCTCGGAAGAACGGAGGAAAGCTTATATTCTTTCGCTATCCTAATTGTTTCAGTTTTCCTAAACTGAAATAAACAAAAAAAAAAATCCAATTCTATAACAAGGAAAAAAAGAAAAGCCTGTTGTCATAGCAACAGACCCCCCCACCCCAGCTGTCACCACTGCGAGCAAGCGCATTGCAAGGGGAGCACACCTTGCCCAGGACTAGGAAAGAAACGGGATCTGTTTTTTCTACCCCCCCCCCACAAAGGGATCCAAGAGCTTCTGCTGGTTTGGTGACCCCCGTCCTCCCCAGAGCAACGCTACAGAAGGAGCACTTCATAAATCGGGTCCAGGAAAGCAGCTCTGACAAGCGCTGGGATCAGTCGAAGCCCAAAGGAAAGCCCACGCAGCCTATTATTTAATTTGCCACCAACAGATGATGTTAGTCTGTGTCTAAAATTACCGGCCGTTATTTCTGCACTGCACACATCATTCTTTATCACTTGAGACTGTCCAAGTGTCAAACAACAGCCCGCTCAGGCTGGGTTCACATCAGAGGCCAGAGGCAGCCTTCCAGGCTGGTTTCTCCATAGCCCCTTGCCAGAAGTAAATCCAAACATTAACAATACAAGGTATGTCCCTCACCCAGGGAGCATGAGGTACAAAGAGATACGAGAGAGCAGAGCAAGCACCAGCTGGAGACCACAACAAGCATTGACCATGTCCCTCCGAGAGCCTTGTTGCAGCTCTGTTACAAACAGCTCATCCCAGTTATCCCATCCCTTCTCCAAATGGCTGGACTGTGAAGCTAACACAGGCACTGGGACCCTCCCCCCGCACCTCCTGGAATCTGTGAATCATAGAATGGTAGGGGTTGGAAGGGACCTCTGGAGATCATCCCGTCCAACCCCCTGCCAGAGCAGGGTCACCCAGAGCAGGTGGCACAGGAACGTGTCCAGGCAGGTTTGGGATGTCTCCAGAGACGGAGACTCCACCACCTCTCTGGGCAGCCTGTGCCAGGGCTCTGCCACCCTCAAAGGAAAGAAGTTCCTCCTCATGTTTAGGTGGAACTTCCTATGGTCAAGTTTGTGCCTGTTACCCCTTGTCCTGTCACCGGGCTCCACTGCAAAGAGCCTGGCCCCATCCTCCTGACACCCACCCTTGAAGTATTTATAAGCGTTGATAAGATCCCCCCTCAGCCGTCTTTTTTCCAGACTGAAGAGACCCAAATCCCTCAACCTTTCCTCATAAGAGAGGTGCTCCAGTCCCCTCATCATCTTGGTAGCCCTTTGCTGCACTCTTTCCAGCAGTTCCCTGTCCTTCTTGAACCGGGGAGCCCAGAACTGGACACAGCACTCCGGATGTGGCCTCACCAAGGCAGAGTAGAGGGGGAGGATGACCTCCCTTGACCTGTTGGCCACACTCTTCTTGATGCACCCCAGGATGCCATTGGCCTTCTTGGCCACAACGGCATATTGCTGGCTCATGGTCATCCTGTTGTCCACCATGCTGACCACTGCTTGTTTCATCCCAGGTCACGGAGAGCCCAAGACCTCACCGGGCTTAGTGACCTGTTTTCTTGGACACCCCCTGTCATGTTAAAAGACTTGTTATTTCCCCGTGCATTGCTCAGCTCAGTTTTGGAAAGCAATTTCTACGTCCTTACACGGCAGTTGCCATTAAATGAGAAACATTTGTTATCACTGCAAAGCAATCTCAACACAACGCAGAAAGTTGTTACCTGCACACAACCATGGGACAGGTAATAATAAATATAATAAATGCATTCTAAATACAGGCCCCGTTTTCCTTGCAGGAAACTTATTTCTGCTTTCTAATAATGGGCTAATGACCCAGAAATTTCAACAAAGACAGCAAGCGTACCCCATCACCAACCTGGAAGGATGTGGCCAGACGGAAGAGTTTTATAGCAGCTTCCCAGTACGTTTAAGTTTCACTGGTGAAATGTTTAAAAGGAAGTTTTAGCCAGTGCTCTGCTGGAATTAGCAACAGCAAGGTGTTATGTGTAGATAACAGGGATTCTCAGAACGCTTTTTGCCCCATTTTGGGGCCAGTGTACATATAGGTAAATCCTGACATTAGTAATTTCACTCCTGCTCAGTATTCTGGAGTTCTGTTTCTCTCTCATCATCTAATGGTTTCCAACTGCCTCCATAAACTCAAAAGTATAAGTTTACATTTATTTAGGATATATGGAGATGTTTAAAAATCAACTGTTATTACCTTGTTCACTTTTCAAATAGGATAATTGCATTAAAAAGACTACCTGCTATTTATTCCAGTTGTAAACTTCACTTTCCTCTTCTAATCTCAGAAGAAAATAAGAAAGGTCATCCAAAAGAGAGCGGCAGTTTGGTTTGCATCTTGCATCTCAGACTCAGTCCTATTGTATTAGAGATCTCAAACGCCCAGGTGTCTGCATCAGGAATATTAAAGTCCCTGCTAAACTGAAAAAAATCAAGATACACTTACCCTTTCCAAACAGTAGATCTGCACAGGACTAACATCACATGGTAGTGGCTGAGGCCTTCCTTTAGTACCACTTACTGCAGATCCAGGTGAGATCACTTGAGGTAGGGAGCAGAGGTAATTTTCTGCCACTTATCAGCATCCTGATTTTAGCAGCAATTGGGGCTGAATAGCGTAGAGGAGTGAAAGTTACTCTAATGTGCATAGGCTGTGATTATTCCTAAGGCTCTGCCATCTGCAGAGAAATCCTCCTCTCCCCTCCAGGGCTTCTCTCCTCTCTGTGCAGCTCAAGGGGAGCAGGCAAGGCTGAAGGAGCCGACCTTGAGTCTTGCCCTTATGTTTTTTCCTAGTAGTCAGAGTGGTAAATGAACACACGAGCATTTAGCAACAATGCTAATTTCTTGTCTCCTTTGGCAATCTAACGCTATGGTGTGTTCCAGAAAACTCTGCGTGTTTCTTATACCCGTACCATCCATTTCCTTGTCACCGACTTGCGCGGCTGCTGCGAAGGATTTGGCTGTATGGTGGCTGTTAGTGTCGGCAGCTGTCATGCAGCAAAAGCTGCCTTCCACTCTTTTATTACAAGTCCTGTGCATGTCTGGAGGTGGGCCAAGGGAGACAGCTTAGGATCTGCTCTCCGCTTGCACGTATAGAAATATATCTTATTGTTCTGCACCACCAAGTGGCCAGATGGAGCAGATATTGCCAGGCACCTTTGGATCCAGGCTTACTACATTAACACAGATGGGTTTTCTATGTTTCTATGTTATAGAAGTTCATACTAGCCCATACTAGACCATACTGGCCCATACTGGCCCAAACTAGCAACTAGGAAAAAAAAAAAAAACATTTGAATATAAACCCTCGTGTTTTGAGAGAAGGAAGTGTCACATTTTCTCCAAATTCCCCTCCGGTGTATCGTCGGAGCTGCTTCAGTTCTCATGGCAAAGAGAGTGCTTTGGTGGGCTGCACACCTGAAGCTCAGGCATGTTTTAAGTATTTCAAATTAGTAACTCAAAAGTGGCGGATGGTTCTGTAAATGCGAGGCCAATATTTGTGCATATCACCTGAAGCGATCGTCTCAGAAGTAGGAAGAGAATGCACGTCTTTGTTCTTTACCATTGGAGTTTAATCCCAATATCATTAAAAACTGTAAAAATAAAACATAGCATTTCAGCCAGAAAAAAGCATTACATGGTCTAAATGGGAGCTATTTTCACATTCTTTTGTACCGTATGTTCCTTATGCTCAGGAAAGTTCAAACTTGAACTCTTAAGTAGCCACTCTAGGGATACACATAAGAGCTGGCCCACATCACCCATCCAACATCTCCACATGACGTAACCGCTGATCCCAACTGACCTCTACTGAAACCTCTTCCACCCAGCTCTTCGCAAGCTCCCGTTTCCCCAGGACCTGTGATTGCAGGAGGTGGGAAGAAGGACCTACTCTGGCCCTTACGTACTGCTGAAATGCTAATATGGTTGTGCATATACTATCCTAAGTCATATATAGTATATATAATATGCTAATATGATATACTTGATACATCAGCCGTGTTGATAACATGATGAGAGAAAAAGATGTGAATGAGTTTGGTCACTGGCTGAGGATCTTAAATAATAATTTCATAAATCAGATTATTTTCAATAATATTTTACTTACGTCTCACTTCAGAATGTCTCACGGGCTCATCAGTCTCTAAATGAAAGTCTTTGTTACCTGGATTTCTGTGGGCCACGTGGATAGGTACTCACTGGGACTCGGGACCCCGGCTGGGTGCTTTATGTCTTCATGTATTCCAATGGGAGCCAGGCTTTTAACTCGCCTAAATATCTCAATTTTTCCTTCGGTTTCTGAGTGTTTGGGTGTCTAAATGTTTTTTTCAGTGCCCAGCCCTGTAACCATATTCAGACAGCGTAATTTCACCTGCGTCCCTGTGTCTGGAAATTCATAGTTCCCTCTTGCATGTGTCACTTTGGTTCTGTGAATTGGGCCTTGGAGGCCTTCAAAGAAAACTCTCTGACTTGGGCACATTTGGGGCTGGACACAGGCCATCCATGTAGAGCCTTAATGCTTGTGTTTCTTTTGAAGGCGGAATTTTTTAAGTCCCTCGTAAGCCCCGAGGTCACAGTAGCAAGCGTGGGTCCTGACCTGTGTGTGCTCCCCGATGGCTGAGGAACTGAGAAGAAAAATTGTGATGGAGGCACTTGAAAGGCTCGGAGGGGTTTTATGGATGTGCCTTGCCGTTCCTAATGTAACGCACAGCAGTACAGCAGAAATCTAGCAGGGATGAAAGCAGATGTTGAAAAAATAAACAGGAATGCTTGAAATGTAAGTGTGCTTCTGATTATTTAAATAAGAACAAATTAAGAAGGAAGAATAAAGAGGAAAGGCGTTTGTCTGGAGTGCAGCGATGCCTGGAGACCTCTGCCATGATCAGAGTGACATTGTGCTGAGAGCATGGCGAAGAATTAGCAAAAGATTGTGCCAGGAGGACTCACACACTGAATAAGAAAAATGAGTCGAATATGATCATCCCCATTTTACAGCTGATGCTGAGAAACAGAGAAAGATGAACCAACTTGTCTGAGAATTGATTCCAGATTTGTCCAGGGCTCTGAGCACATCTCCGCCTTTGAAAGCAGCGCCACGCTGGGAGAAGAAAGCATTGGCTCCAACCGAGGAGAGGGAGGTCACAAATTGGACGTCGTGTTGTGCTGCCGGTGGGATGGAGCCTCCCTTCGCCAGTCCGCAGATGGCAGTAGGGATGGCACAGCACGCTGAGGCTGTCTCTCTGTCATCTGATTGTGTTCGACCCGTGGCAGCGCTCCTGCAGTGGAGGCACCGACAGGGTGACGCTCGGGGTTAAGGATTTGCCAGTTTTAATCTTGGAAATGACAGTGGTTGAGGGGTGATACATCTATAGGAGCCCAAATTGTAAATGACCACTGGCAAATGTCCTTTGACTCCAAAAACAACAAGGCTTTAACGCTCGAGAATTGCTCTAAATTTAGATTGAAAGTCCCTTTCTGATGAGGTGGCCACAGGAGGCCACCATTGTTTGCGTACGCTGCGAGGGACCAGCTATTGCCATTGTCACGGGAGCTGGAAGCTTTGTAGACCACCTCTAGTAGACCAAGGGTACAGAATAAGGTGACGGATTTGTCTTCCCTCAGTTTTACACCATGTGTTTATTTCCCTTTTGCACCTCAGGACACCGTGAACATCTTTCCCCAAAATTATCGCCAACAGTGGGTCAAGCAGGCACTGCTGGATGCTTTGCTCACCTCCTCAGCTTCATCCACAGGATCCGTATGTCATTCCTGGGATTAAACCCTGGCACCATTTGGAGTCAATGCAAATTTTGCCAATGATTTTCAGGGCAATGAGGATTTCATCCTTTGTTCCTCCTGTGCCGGCTGGGCTAACGATGTTCAATTAGAAACTGTTCTTTGTTCTAGTGCAGTCAAGAGGACTTTTGCCAATGATTTAAATGAGCATTGGATAAAGCTTATGGCTAAATCCAACCCTTATGCAGAAATCCATGGATCCTACTGAATTGCTTTCCTCCCAGTGAAATTAGTGGGAGCTGTATGAGAACATCTAAGGGAAGATTTAGTTCCTGTTTGTAACAATATGTTACCCCCTGATACTGGGCCTGTTTTGAAATGTTTATTGTTAAATCCGTGTATTTTTGGTTATATCTCATTAAGAACATAATACCGCCTGGGAAAGTACGTTCTGAAAGGGTATTACAACAGGATTGGGATTACTGTTTGTGAGACACTTTTAACTAGGGGGAAATTTCAAATTCAATTTACAGTAATGTCAAAGCACAATTAATATATAGGCGATGATAAGGAGAACATGCAGAAGTACACACTGATAGCACTCCATCAACAAATAAACTTTTGGTGCTAGTAATTAGGTACACAAGATTATTATATGTTTAATTGACTAAAGTGACAATTTGGAATTACATCTAGTCACATTTAATTGGATTTGGAATCTCTCGAGGAAAGGAAACGCAGAGCAGTGGGGAGAGGCAGCCATAAAAGCAAACTGATTTTCTAAAGTCTGTTAAGACTCTGCATTAATATCCATTGCACAATAGTTTCTTAATATCCTTCAGTCTAGAAAGAGTAATGCAATGATTGTCACAGACAGTGGGAGTACTAAAGCATACTCAAGCAGCAAGATAGCTGATTACTTTTGGTTTGGGGTGGGTTTTTTTTAAGATATAGTTTAATCAGAGGTTGACTATGTCTGAGGTTGCCATAGACAAGCGATGTTCTCAGACTGCCAAGCAACAGGGTGTTGAACCTGTCCTAGAAGAGATGTACTTACGTAGAAGATATTTCACTGACAAATACTTTAAACCAAAGGGGAAAAAAAAAAAAAAAAAAAGCCAGACTAAAATATTGTATAGGTCATTAAATATTTGCCCAGAGTAAAATATGGAAAAACTATTAAAAGAAAACGCGGGGTTGTTTGCTTGCAGGTAGTTTAGTTAGCTAAAAAATGTTTACTAATCCTTGTCTTAAAGTTGGACAAAGACTGAGAGTTATGTGTAATCCTTTGCTACAAAACCTCATGTTACACTCTTTTAATATGACCCCCTTTAAATATTGCTGTATACACCCTTCTCTCCCTGTACACTCATTTATTCTGCTTTTGCCATCAGGAGCGCCATGATTGCTGACTATCTGTACTGGCTGACAGGAGGCACCGAGCAGCATACAAGCAAGCTCATCAAACTGTATTGGCAGGTAAAAATTGATAGCCCAATGAGGAAGGAGGTGCCCATCTCACTATTAAGACCAAAATGAAGGATTACTGCTTAAAAGACTGCCGACAAAGGTAGCTCTTGGGCATATCAATCAAGAGGACACTGTACAGTACCACCGTATTTATAATGAAGTAGATTTTCTTGGACTAATTTTAAGGGCAAAATTCAAGGTTGTTAACCCTTGGCTCATACTTCAATTTTATGGACTGCTATAAAATTTAATTCTGGATACTGTATAGTCCCCTAAGCTATTTTTTTGTGAAGTCTTCCTACCTTAGCGACACTTTCCTTTTGCAATTTGCATGATACTAATCCTCTGACACCTTTCCAAACTCTTCAACCGGAAGGGGAGGAAAAAAAATGACGGTAACGAATGGTCTCAGAGGAACCTAAAGTGCTCTGTGAAGGATGGCTGGGTAAGACCCCAGCCTACAGAGATTACTTCTGTGGGGACTAGACCATTGACTTCAATGAGACTCGTCTCTTGAGTGATACTTATTTGAGATTGCTGTTCAGCCGCATCAGCACAAATTTAAGTTTAAGGGTACCCCCTTCTGCTCTGAGGAGAGCTCTTGCACAGACTTGGAGGTGAATAGACCCTTTGCTAGAGGAGGCTTGTGGCTGCTGGAGCTTATCACTACCGGTGGTGTCCCAGCCTTCACCCCCCCTGGTTTCAGGGCAACCAAAGTGCATTTCAGAGGGAGTGCAGCATTTGGGCCTCAGGCAGTGGAAGACCCTTCCGCCTCCCAGAGTGGACCCGGCCCTCAGGTCCTCCTTGACCATACGAGGAATTTAATGATACTAGGAACAATATACGTCCCTTGTGATAAAATTTCAGAGTCTGATTCTGATCGCATTTATTTTGGGTTTATTCTGTGAGGACATCTGTATTTTATGTGAAGTGGCACAAAATATGTCTGATGTAAGCCAGAGTAATAGCAGTCAGAGTCTGCTCTTTTACCTTCCCTCACATGGTAAATTCTTCTTTTTAATAACTATTATTAGTTGCATTCTCATAGGTAAAACGGAATAAATCTCAGTCCTGGGAGCTGCTGAATTTCAGTACTGCTGTGAGTGCAAAGTGCATCTCATTCAGAGAATTACCCACTGGGCTAGTGTTTGCAGTGCCTGTGAACTTTCTTATATGCTTTCCAGCAGAGAATTTCTTCTATACAGAACAGTTTGATTTTTTTCCCCACTGGGTCAGACTCGTTTAAAATCTTGAGTTCACAAACAGGTTTTATGAAGGGGTCATTTCTTCGAATGGAATGTCTTTTTTTGTCTTTTAACACTGATATCCATTGACTTCCCTTCTTGATGTCATGGACATGAAGCTTCAAAGAATAAACCTTTAAAGGAGGAGCTGTCATAGCTGTCCTCTCCCCCAGCAGTTCAGGCTGCCCTGCTATGTAAGAGGGATGAAATATGGCATGAAGGACAAGATTCATCACAGTGCCTCTTCATAGGATCTAAATCAGAAGCTGTGGTTGGGCTAAGGTGGGAATGAACCAGACCAGAAGTGGGGCTACTGAATTGCCTCCAGCCATTAATGTCATCATACAATATTAGTGTCATCATCATAAAAATTATTTCAGCCATGGTAGGACTCTGGTTCATCTCCGCTTCAGTCTGGAACTCACAGCTCGTTTCTTTTGCTGATGGAGAGTTCGTGCGTGGGCCCCCCTGGGCCCCCATGGTACCAAGAGGCACCACCATGCTGTTTGTGCCCCATTCCCACTCCTCCTCTGCCTTCCGCCTCAACCTGAGCTGCTGTCATCTTTGGCTGCAGCAGCTTTGAAATGTCAGTAGAGATCTCACCATTTGTTTGATCCCCCACCGTGCTTGATTTTCACTGGGAGACAGAGATTGCTCTGCAATTTTGTGCCTTTTGTGCATATGCCTTAGCGTGGGCTAGGCTAAGGATTCAGCGGTATCTATATGCTGACACACAGGCAGTAGAGGCAGCTGGGTGCCCAGTACCGCTCCCACTCAAGTTAATAGCTAGCACTTAAGAAAAGCTGCTCGTGAAGATATATCCCCAGCACCAGTAAGAACCTTTTCCTCGCCGAGCTGATGAGTTCTGCGCTCTCAGCATCAGGGTTGACTTCAATGTCATTAGAGCACACAGCAGCAATTATGCAGGATGATGTAGCATGTGACACTGCACTGGGACTTTCCACCACAGAGAGACCAAGCAGATATAACATAATCTTTTTTTTATTAATATTGCCTCTATTTCACGGTGTAAAGCTGAAAATAACTTGTCACGACTATACGTGCTCATGTGCCTTTGTAACCAAAGCAACAGCTATTGATGCACGCTTTTCTTGCTAACTACTCCTCTGCCCCAGAACGCGCTAGCGTTGGCTCACAACCGTGAGCAAAATTTTCTGAGGAGGAAGGGAATAGATGGCGAACAGGAAGGTTTGTTTTTCACTTCTGTGAAGAAAGATTTTTAGCTTAGATATGTCACCCTTTGCTTTGATCAGTGGGTCATGTATATAATCTTACGGTGTGTCATTGACTACTCTTGTTTCTTCTTCTCGTAATTCCTTTAACTGCTGGAAACTTCCTCCTCACAGCCTGTCTTCTGCTTCTTTCATGGCTTCAAAACATTGTACAGACCACTCAAATCCTTCGGCTGACGTCTTTACTGCAAAAAATTCGGGCCCTAAATTCACATCTGCAAAGCTCTTTATTATTTATCCTACTTCTAAATCACCGTTTTTTCTCTTCTGATCTATTCCTCGTGCTCAGAGCACTCTTTATCTTGTATCTCCTTTGGTTTTCTTCTCCTGATTTTGGTTTCATACTTTCCTTTGAACTTCTTCTATCCCTGACATCAACTGCCAGGAGTTCTCTTTCTTCAAAACTCTTCTTAAAACATCCCCAAACCGTTCCCCTCCTCATTATTAACTTTTACGTATTTCCTCTTCTTGGGCAGTAATCTGTTCCATGTGACCGTACCTCCTCTTAGGCACACTGCAAGGTTTGTACTGTCAGATTTTTAAGGCAAGAAGGGCTCATATTGATGAATTATCTGACTTGCTGCATAAAAACACCACAGAATTGCAACTTTACCTTCCTGCGCCGGGGCCAAAAGAGGCAAGCAGAGACGGGTTTTGAGAAAATTACTCAATCCCCATTTAAACCGTTTAATAAGAGAATATTTACCACAACCCACCTACTAGATGATTTGTTGCATGGTTGTCCCCTTTTTCTCCCCCAATTTACAAACTGGGATCTTACTTGTCCAGCCCAAACTTCCAGCAATTTATATTATGCATTCACCTCCGAAAGCTTAAAGATCCTTTGGTACTTGTTATCTTCTCCCTGTGTATGTACCTATGGATCATGATCAAGGCAACTTTAAATATTCTTTTTGATTAGCTTTTTGATTAGCTTTCTTTGATTATCCCCTTTAAAGTAAATCATCTATTTCTGGATCTTCTGTACAGTGATATGTAATATCTAATGCCCTGTGTTGGCTTTGAATATTAATACCCGCCTTCCATTACACTCCGAGATAAAGGTATAATGCTGATGAGGGGTGAAAAAGTAATTTGCAATGGATAATATTATTCAGTAAGTTGGGCCTTTTTCTCTGTTCAAATATTTTATTCCATGGATTGAAAATACACATTCCAAGTTAACACATAATCAAACGGACGGGATTTTTTTTCAGAACCCGCTACAGAATACGCGCTGGATGATTTGCGTATCGGCTGTCAGATTAACAATAGATGAGTTAAATGGAGTTCATCACAATAAATAATAATGTGAAAGGTATTAAATGTATTATGGTAGTTATCTTCAGAGTAGTAGCAGCAGGACAAAGTTTAAACTTAGTTATTACTATAGTCAGGAAAGCTCCCCAGCATTTATTGTCAGTAACGCAATTTCTCAGCTGGTAATAGCAAAACAAACAACAGACTTGAGATATTTCATCCCACAGGAAGAGTCCCTCTCCAAACTGTCCGGTTTTACTCACACCTTTGTTAACTATTTCCACTGGCTGAAAACTTGGCAATATAAGCTGGACGTTTCATTCCATGAGTAAAAATACATCACGCCCGTACTACAAAGTCAAAAATGCCCAACGTTGTCAAACAGGAGCTTTGCAAATACCTTGAAAGTCACAGCCTGATTTCAGCAAGATCTGGCACAGACATCTTAGTATAAAGCGCCTTTATTGCCTAATTTATAAACATCTCAGGCTGAACTCATTGGCACACTACAAAATTAATTGCTTTTATTATTCCATTGTGAAAACCATGCGGCCTATTTTATACTAAAGGCTCGAGTGCATCCATTATGCACTTACGTCCAAAGTCATTCCCATCTAGCCAAAGTCTTACCCTAAGTGCCATTGCACCGGCAACGCACAGGTTGCAGAAACTAACGGAACCCTGGGAAGGCATTTCAAAGCTTGTAGGTTCATATCTGTATGCTTCCATAGCCATCTGCACTAAAAGCCTTAATTCCATAACGTAGCCTATGTTTATTTGCCGCAGCTCAAATGGAGACCTTTAATTTGCATCGGTGCAAACTGGGCTTTTAGCTTTAGTTCCGGTTCAACCCCAGCGTTCTGGCCAAGGTTGCAGCCATCACAGAGCTGCTCTTAGCACGTCGAAAACCCTGGCTCTGTGATTGCTGCACACGGAGCTCGCGAACTTGCGTTTCTGAGAATATTTCTGTCAGCTAAACTCAACGTCACGGAGAAAGCCTCCAGCAGCGCGTGCCGTGGCTGACGTGGAGGTTTGGGGATTCAGACATTTGTTTTGCTCTCTCATTGCTGTTACAAGCATCAGGGGCTTCCATTTCAAAAATCTGATCTGTTGCGAGCGCAGAGCAATACACACATCGCGCAATAAAGCAAACGATAACCCGGCCCTGCAAGGTGGCTGAACACCCACGGTGCGGCGACGGAAGCTGTCAACTCCTTTAGAGCTCAGCTCTATCTCACACCTTGCGGGGTGACAATCCAAGGCAAGAAAGTTAAAAGACAAAAAGCTCTTGGTAGCCAAAACCCCCTCCGCAGTCCCAGCCGGTGACCAGGCCCGTCAGCAGTCTTGCGTGCTCAAGCTTGACCCGCGTCCTGCTCCGGAGCGGGAGGTTTCCAAGCTGGCAATAGCGGGGATGTTTTGCAATCCTCCTAATGGAATGACTGATAGGAGCCGACAGGCAGCCTCTCTGGGCAGCCCGGCCATCATATCACTGAGAAAATGTCTTTCTCATTAGTTCTTGCGGCTGTTTTAGCAGATCATGCTGCGCCACACTTCACTGCAGAAAAGTCCCTTCTTCAATCAAATCTGGGGGGAAATCCCAGTGAGATCAATGACTACTGTGTGTACAGGCAGACGTTAGTGCCGAATGTCTGTAAATCTACATTGTCTCAGAGGTCTGCAGAGCCTGTTGCTGCTTTCAGTGTTAATTATTGGATTTTCACGTGTCAGAAAAGACAAAACGTTTCTCTTACCCCTCTTCATAATCCTCCTTTATCTGGATCTATGACCATTTTGAAGGATACCGCTCGCCTTGAAGCACTGAGCTTTTCATCTTCTGGGGGAAAATTAGGATATAATGATTTTCCTCATCCCGCACTGTAGAAGAAAAAAAAGATTTTGGCCCATAAGCAGGAAGATCAGTTCGTTCTGAAGACACTGGTATCCAGGTGATCTCAGCGCAGCTTCTGACCAGTTCATGGGTTTCCTACGTTCTCATTGCATCGTGGCTGAAGCAACTTGTTAAAATTAAAATTATTAACATTTTCTCAGGGCAGAATGGGCCCCTTCCTATGTATGCCATTTCAAGGATTCAGACCTGTCTGGCTTTGGAATACGCTATTTCTAAGACATAACTCTCAGCTGCAAAAATCAGCTTCATTCTGCTGTCAGGTACACTGGCAAAAATACGGAGTAATTGAAAACCGGATCGAGAAGGCAAATAAAATAACATAACGGAGAGTTTCTATCATGTTGATACTGATTTTGGGAGCTTTTTATTGCTGTTGTTATTGCTGATATTTCCATTCCAGAAACAATTCTACATGTACAAAACCAAGGAATTTAACATTTTTCTTGTATTCTTTCTTCTTTAATAATATCTACCTCCACATATTTTCTACCTACTTCTATTATTCTGGTACCAGATCATTCGTGGTAGAATAACCGTTGCTTGAATCATATTTACTTGCTAAGAGAAGTTATTAATTTAAATGTCACAATTATTAAAACAGATGGATTAATTGTCTCTAATTTCAGGAGAGATGGATTTACTTAATACTGGCTGAACGTAATAGGCAACACATACCTTGCTGCAGTCTGTAGCTGTTGAAATCCCAATATGAAGCAAAATACCAACCCAATTAGGGTTTTAGCTGTTAACAGAGGCTCATAAATCTTGTCTCAAAGATGTTCAACAGGAACAACCTGGCCAGCAAAGCTCCAGACCATTTAAAAAACCCTACAGGGCAGCTCAAAAGTAATGTGCATGTTTCCCAAGGAGAATTTTCAATTCATTCTGGCTTTTACTGGATTGCGAAGCACAGCCTTAAGATTTACAAAGGAAACCTGAGAAGTCAGCGTAGAAAACCAGCCATTTTGTGCTTTTCTCAGGCCCTTATTGTTCCCTCAAGTTGCAAAGGTCCTTAAGAAGTTACACATTCATTATCGTCTTCCCTTTCTTTGTATACCATTTCCTTTCTTCGGGGAGATGAAGGTACAGGCAGAGGTTTGTGCTGTTCCCAGGATCATCACTGGTTATGTGGCTTCCCATCTGCACATCTGCTCTTGAAGAACTACAGAGGACATCACACACACAAAAAGAGAGATAAAGTCACTTTTCAGAAACATCTCTATGTACAGCCGACTTGTCTTCTACTAAATTAGCCGCCATACAGCCTCATAAAGTAGTTTGCTATCGCAATGACTCAGGCATGATTTTTCGCTGCCCCTTTGAACAGTGCTGTCCATTTTACAGGCTAACCACATCAGTCACCATCTCTGGCTGGCTGATTCATCTCTTCACATTTAAGTCAAGTTCCCAAAAGCTGTTGAGCTCAGTGCTAGGAAGGACTGACGTCTCCTTCAGTTGGTTTCTGCATTTCAGTTTCCTTTTCTTTTTCTTTTTTCCCCTTTTTTGGGCTAAAAGCCCTGAAAAGCCCCTACAGCAAGTATCCCATGTTTCTCCCAGGAGCCTTTCCTTGCCAGGGTCACTCCCTGTCTGTCAAGCACTTCTCTGAATCACCCGACTGATGCAGCATCCAGATGTCGACCGGTGCGTCTGACTACATTCAAGTAAAGCACTCAGGGATGCTCAACCCTTCGCTCTGCCTGTCAGAGTTAAGATGTCTCTTCCAGCCCAGGCTACCAAACCTGTTCAACTGAGCACAGTTTATAATCCCTTTTCACAACAAAAAAAAAAAACCCCATGCTGTTTAAACTGTGACCCATTCCTGACACAGCAGGAGCCGCGCGAAGCTGACCCAACACCCACCGAGGGCTTGTGCTGGTGAAAGGCTTCTCCCGGCGCTGGAAGGGCAGTCCTGCTGCTCAGAGCAGTGACGGTATTGGAACGAGGGTATTCCTCACCGTGAAAACTCTGTTATCCTTAAGAAAGGGGCAATATTAACGAAACTGGTTAAAATCTGTGGGTTTGGCCAATAGCTTCACTTCGAATTACTGACCAATCCTTCATTTAGAGGATAATTGGCCCCTTCACGGGGCAGTTCTCTGATGTTTGCATCCTCTCCCTCACTGCCCCATTGCGGATTTGTCTCTGCCTCTGTTACAAGGCCGAGGAAGCGTCTGCACTGCAGCTAGCCGGGTGGCCGAAGGCCACGGCAGTCACACTGAGTGTCCATGGGAGCTCGGCTCGCTCCGCTGGACCGGCCCTCTTGGCATCACAGCGTTCCAGGGAGTCACGAGGCCCCAGCTGGGACAGGGGTAGGTGGCCCAGGCCAGGAGCCACCTCTGCAGGGAGGGCTGGAGCTAGACCTACCTCCTTGTAGACACACACACGGTAGATATCGATGGCAACAAACTGTCATTCAAGCAGTGACAGCGGCTCACTTTGTCGATGCTCTGGATCGGCCTTGCAAAGCGAAGATAACCTCTGTTTCATTGGTCTCAGGGTTGCTCCACCATAGCAAAGAAACACTGAAACCCTTCTCATTTACCCCTGTGCTGGGACAAAAGTGTAAGATTCTTGGTTGGCAGCAAGTGATACAAGAGCTGAGGACTCCCGCGGCACTCTCCATGCACCTGAGTTTGTGAGACCGGAGGACGGGCTTGTGGGCAGAGAGCTTCCCTGAACCGGAGCCGTATTTCCACATTCCTGCTCATTCCCTCCTTTCCCACCTGCCGGCATCATGAAGAGGGAGTTTCAAGAGCAGCCTCCATCCTTTTCCATACTCCGTGTATTCCGGGGGTTTTCTTTAATGAGTAGTGATCTCTTTGGAAGGATATAAAGCACGGATTTCTTTTCTTCCAAAACATAAAGAGATACTTATTGGAGTATCACACAGATATTTGAAGCCTAAGGTAAACCCATCTGCAATACGCCCGCCTCTGCCTTTCGGAAGTCGGCAGAACACACGGATCTATCGCTGTGGCGCTCTGCAAATCCCTTTTCAAAACAGACCGCATACAAAATAACTCGCAGAGACTTAAATACGTTAATAACTTAAGAACCTAAATAAGCTGATATTTGATGTGACCTACATTAATGGGGAGGCATTACATGGCAGATAAGCAGAAAGTTCTCCTCTATTGTATAGTACATGATTTATTCATACCATAAACATATTGAGAAAAGGATATGCTCCGGCATTCTGTCTACTTATTTTTCCCCGCAGAAAAAAAAAAATAAAACAAAAATGATGTAAGAAGATCACGCTGGCGAGAAGATATTCGTATCACAACAGCCGCAGACTTAGTAGCAGGGCTGCCAGATACTTCTTTATGGTTGGCAAGATATAGAGAAAAGCGCATAGGTCGCACCGCAGTGCACCCATAATTCCAGCTACCAGCCTAAGAGTGGGAGCAGTTTGTAGAAGAGGCTAACGGCTTTACCCTGACTGATATCACTGCATTAATAAAAATCATCAATAGAAGCATCCATTCCTGCTGTACTGTAAATGAGACAGTGGCGGAGTGTGCACTGCAGCTGTGAGATAAGGCACTAGAAAGATATCTAAATTTTTGGCTAATTCTAGATGTCAAGATAATTGGATTTTCCAAATTAAACCTTTCTGTAGTTAAAGAGGATTAAGGTTAGGGACTGTAGCAGGGAAAACTGCTGTCACTGTTGCTGATACAGTGCCATTTTTCTTCTTCTATGTCTGCTCTAAGCAGGCAAAATGGCAAGAGCTTCATAAAAATATCGAAGTAGTTACATTATTTGCCATCAAAAGTTGGCACGGGAAAACTTTGTTTCTTGTGCATCTACCTATTCGTTTTATGAGCTCTTAACAGAATTTTAGTGCATACTGAAGGGACAGTATAAGCTTGTTTAGGCTAAAAAGTTTTATTAAAAGGTCTGTGAAATGCAACATTGCTAGATACGGTAGAATTTAAGGATATTGCAGAGCCAAGGTGCTCGGAGCAGAGGAGTATGTGGCATTAGGTCAAATATATGTTTAAACCCTTGATCAAAACAGAGTTTGCTGTTTAGGAAAGTCTTTTGGCTTTTTAGTTCTTATGATAGCAATGTACTTCCCTCAAACCTTGTGAACGCTTGTGTTTCGTGAAAGAATTAACTGCTATTTTAATAGAAGTGCTGACAACATAAATACTCTTTCAGACACTTTGTCTCCAGATGGTTTCTCTGCAGACTTTCTCTGATTCCCCACACTTCCAAAACAGAGATATAAACCTCCTGACACAGCAGAGCATGAGTCAGTCCCATAACTACAAAAAGATCTTCCTTATCATCAGATTACTCTGCAGTCTCTTCTTCAGTGAGCTCTTGCATCTTCGCTGAAGCAATAGATGTTTGTCCACCGCTGAGGTAAACCACCACATTCAATGGACTTATGTCAATCATAGTCCTTACATTATTCTACGTTGTTAGAGGAGCTCTTTCTTACGGTTTAAGGTCACCTCAAGGACTTCACTTTTTCTAACTCTGCTGAAATTGAAGGCTGGAGTGTAGCACCATGTGATGAGTTATTGCTGCAGAGCTCACTTGCAAGATATGCAAAAAAAAAAAAAATCATCTTTCTCTGTCATCTTTATCAGTTTATCTGCTACCTCCATACTCTGACGCTTCTTCCACTCTGAGGCCAGAACAGCACCATCCTCCCTGATGTCTCTGAGAGAACACTGCAGAGAAGACCCTTCAGATGGAAAGACACCAAAACTCATGCAAATGGGAAAAAATAGTTGTCCTGTCCTCTCTGCGATGACTGTCTTGAAATTCCACTGAAGCCCTTGCAATCCTCTCCACAGTGTGACTATATCTTGAGTAGCAGCACGACAAATGGTGTCCTGTAGGCAACCCTATTTCCTGGACACGTTGCCAGGTATTCATCCACGGGCAGGGACTTCAGTGCATAAAGGCTTAAGCAGAAAAATCCTTAGGGATTTCGTTGTATAAAGTTTTCTCCTCCAAAGTTTTTATGGGCTGAAGTTTTATATCCTTAAAGACTTTGCCCCGTAAAAATCCGAGAGGATAATAAAACAAATAGCATCTATGTCCAGGGTCAGTAGCTTGGGGGAAAAAAAAAAAATGCTCTTGGGTAATAATAATACCTTCAGCAGCAGTACTGACCAGAAACTACGGATCTATGTTTTTCCCTGTTGGTTGACATTTTACCGTTATTGCCCTCTTGCATGCTGTGAGGGGTAGCCATGGGATCATGGCAATGCAGAGATACTATAGGCGTGACTTCGAACTGTTCTTGAGGATGATAAAGCCGAAAGTGAACTTTGCAGGCAGAATACAGAACTTGTCTGGCCCAACCTCTCACGTTTTCATCTTGCCGCCTCATATGCTCCATATATGTTAAATCTGAAGTTTATGGATACACCGGAAACCGCGTTCATATGCTCATGTTAATCCAGATTAGGAAACGCCTCCCAAGATGTAGAAAATCAGCAGAATACCCGACAGCTCACACAAAATAAGGCTGACCTACTTCTGTGCCTATATTTACACATCAAATTCAGTAAAACTTGAACAAGTAGGCCTCTGCTTTTTGAAAAATGTACCTTGGAAAGCTGGGTTGGTACCATTGTTTTGCTACTGATCCTCTAAGGGGCCTGAATGACAAGATAATTAAAGTGCGTAGAAATATGAAATCCTAAAATCACTTCTCTATAAGTCAGCACAGACTGGTAAGTATTCCCGCAGGGAGGAACGGGCACAGATCCATTCACAGGCCCCCGAGATCTTGGCAGGAGGACACACTTGCTATTTTCTGGTCTGATACCTCCAGATCTGTGGCATTAACCATGGATAACACGGCTGTCCCCGTGGAAAGCTGGAACTCCTCCTCACGGGCATGGGGGAGGACATTATTATTGCCCCAGGTGGCCACGATACTGTTACACACATCTCAAGATTGTTAATTTTCCAGGGCTAAATACTGCCCGCTCCAGACTACTTCCATTTCAGTAAATACAGCATAATGAGCTGACTAAATATAGTAATCTAAAATATAAACAAATCCCCAGTGATACCCTCGACATCCAGGCAGACCATTCACTGTAAGAGCACTCAGGGTGCACGGATGGCAGCCTATCCCGATATCTGCTCGAAACAAGTATAGCATTTCTGTGGTATTTCTCCACACCAACAAACAGGATGGAAATAAAATGGCATAAAACCATATCAGAGGACCCGTTGTCTAAAGCCATTAAGGAGAAGGACATAGATACTTAATTGATTGGCACTCTCAGCCTTCCATTCGGGGTTGGTGGGAGCAGTTGTTAGCTAAACGACTCACAGAGGCACACTATGTCTTGGATAATTTTACATAGGTGGAGGCTAGACTGGAGAACAAAAGCGAGGGCTTGTCAATAAAACACCGAGCTAGTCCCATAATGATACTTTCTGTGAATCACTTCAGTGTATAAGGTGATCTGGCAGATTCATACACCCTGTTAAAAAAATATATATCTTTTCCTCTCGTGCTTTTCTGACCTCCTCTATTAACCTTGTGTTGGTATAGTCACTATTAACCGTGTTTACGCTCTTGCCAAGATACATTAATGAAGCCTTGCACTTCCCCCAGTTTCCAGAAAGGATCGTCCACGTCAGGAAGGCAAAAATCTTTGTTAACAACAGACGCAGCCAAAGCAGCGCTGAACCTGGTCTTACCCAAACCCCGCGCCAGGAGGAACTGCGGCTAAACCCCCCTGGCCCTGGTCGATAAGAGTGCCACGCGAGGCCGTTTCCAGGCCGGCAGCTCCTCCTGGCCGTTCCAGCACCAGCTCATTGGGGTCCAGCGAGTGTGAAATTCACCTCTCCGCGTGAGACCGGCACGATGCATCACTTGAGTCATTTTTAAGGGATGACAAGGTTCATAAGCTTCGTGTTGCCCTCCGCACAGGAGTGAATTTTACTCTTAATGCAAATGGTGTTTAAACGCAATATTTTAAGACTAATATTCCGTATAGAGACGGTGTCTGATTCATGCCAACCCAAGGGGTAATATGAATGCTTAGTATTGTTTAACCAGCTCCCAAGGACTGAAAAAAACCCTCGGATGAAAGATGTGACCTTCAGAGAGCAGGGAATCACTTTTTCTTTTCATCTAAAAGATAATTTATCTAATACTTCTCTCCTTATGGAAGACATAGGCTCGCTGCACTGAAAACTGTTTACAAATGTTCCTTCTCCATTAAATTGATTTTCTGAGTATAGATAGGCAGTGTTTTCTGGAACTAATTTAAATTCCCCTCTAATTAATATTCAAAACCAAAATATGTTATCTTTGCATGACTGTGCAATTATTAAAGGGGAAATATCATCTGTGAAAGTAATTATTTTTCTTTCTTTTTTTTTTTTTTTTTTAAACTAGCCGTTGACCGACATGAGCTGTATCGTTTCTTTGCCTTTTTTAGGCTATGATTGAAGAAGCCATCACTAGAGAAGAATCTTTTTCGGTTATGTACACGCCATTTGTGACAGAAGTCAAGGCTGACAAAAAAGACAAGATAAAGGAGGTGTTTGCCGAAAAGCACCCCGATTACACGGGGCACATATATACAGGTAACAGTAAGCACTCTGTACTCTTTGTGTGTGTGTGTGTGTGTGAGTGTTTGACTTAAAGAGTTTGAGAGAGTCTGGTGTATGAGCCTGCACATTTCTATACTTCGGGGGAGGAATTAATTTCTGGTATTTGCTCTATGATTGTACATGATTTAGGTAATCAAATCAGTACTCAGCGAAGCACAGACTTTACACTGCAAATCCCGATCAAGATGATTTTTATCCATGAAACCTTCTGTTTCGGTTGTTGAATTTCATTATTGCAACTAACTTTTTGTTCAAAGGTAGATGTGCGGTGTATTGTGGTGACAGCAAGACCCAGGTTCATTCCCACCTCCACGGATTTCCGTCGGTCACCGATGGTCAGCCCTGCAACCGAGTCTTCACTTTCCAAAAATATCCTCCCTTCTATGAGCGCTAATGAGCTGACCACCGCCTTTGAGAGCATCTCGGCTGCAGGGGTGGGAATAGAGAGCCAGGTTTCCTTTAGCCTGGTGAAGACAAGTAGGATCCAGAGCGAACAAGGGCTTTGCAGAACCCACTGTCATCTCCCGGCAGGGTGAACTCAAGTAGCATCTCCTGGAGTAAAGAGACGCTTAAATTCTAGTGACCACAGCCATATTTCAAGAGAAACAGGCATGGCATTTTGGCAAGAGAGAGGCGGGGGGATAAAAGGCATTTCTTACTATCATTAACCTGGTGACCTGGAACATGCTTGACCCTGATAACGCTTGGCTTTGAGTTGGCGATTGAGAAACGTAAAGGGAAAAGTATATTTCTCAGCTCAAATTCTGGAAAGCCTCTATCACACAAACGAAACGTGTAGCTTACCTCTCACTGCCGCTTCCAGCAGGGTGGTCCGAAAGGCCAAGATTTACACCCAGGTCAGAGATGATGGCCTAGCGCTCGCAGCAGCGCTGAGCCCCGTCGCTTTGCAGATAAATAAGGCTTCCAAAAGAATACACGTTGTGCCTTTGGGGAGGAAAAGAAAATCTATTTGGAAAACACAAATAGGGATTAGGAAACCAAGTATTTACCACAAAACTGTGCAAATATTTAGCACAAGTAAACTTGTTTTGCTTTGGGAAACCAGTATAAAACTAGGTCATGTTTTGCAAGTTGCAGACCACCCATGTATTACGTTTCTGGCAGTAACTTTGGGGTTGTTCGAAGAGGGGAAAATGGTGACTTATCTACCACGGAGATTGTAAAAATCCCTGTCTACCGTTTACTTGCTGATGTGACTTTGTAGAGAATTTCCAGGGACAAAACTGTTGACATTAAAAGGAGCATAAAATAAAACTCCCTGAATCTAATTTTGAAAAAAATGCATTTATATTTCTCATAAGCCCCTCAATACACAGCAAGCGTGTATATTGAGGGGATTCCAGGAGCACATAAGCAGTGAAAGTGTGCAAGTGATGCACTGAAACTCAGTTTGCGTTCAGAAATCACTGAATGGCTCTGAAAGTGTCACCAGTCGTTTTCTTACTCCTCCCAATAAGGAAAAGGAAGAAGGAAAAAAAAAAGGGGGGGAGGGGGGTAGAAGATCCCAGTCCTATAGCACTTTAGTCAAATATAAAACAGATTGAATAGAGACAGTTCTGCCCTCCTATATGCAGCTTTACAAAAATCTATTGGTTAAAAGACTTGCTTCAATTTTACACAGACTTCTCTTTCTGGGATCACTGAAGTTTCTAGGAATTAAGTGGGATAGATAGCCAAGAAAAAACAGAACGGGTATCGGGGTTTATGAGAGGTCTCAGGCAGGCGGCACCTCTCCCGACCTTCTCCTTTCTGCCCTGGAAACCCTCCCGGAGCCAATGCAGCTCCTTTTCCTAAACTCGATGCTGAGATAACTCACAACAGTGTGAGCTGAAGTCAACCGAAGCAGTAGGGTTTTCTCAACTTATCCATTCAGATCTGACCTCAAATCACACTGCTCACCAAAAAAAACCCACCATCACAAGCAACAAGTTTAGCTCATTGTCGGTGTGGTACCACCGAGAGTTCAACCTGCAGGTCTGTATCCCACATAGGTGAAATTCAAAATATGAGATAAACCCCATTTTAACAGTGGGTGTGAAATGCCAGACGTCTCACGAACATGTTATTTTAAATAACCTTCCTATTCTGTAACAATCATCCGCCCTATTTTAGTCCAAGTTCTGCTAGAGTGTAAGGACTGAAATGATTTCAAAGTTTTCCTTATTGCCAAGGAAAAGGAGCCGATACGCATTTAAATCCAAGCGCACAATGCAGTTTGTCGCGAAATTGAGAATCCGTCAGAAGCAGAACATGCTGCAAGGGAAATATCAGGTCCACTCGCTTTGATTTATATCGGGGTATGTCCGGAGAGCTCGGAGTGGGGTTCTCCATTTGTCACCGTGACCGCACAGCCTGGCATCTTAAAAGCAGAGCTGAGGGAAAACAGAGCGCTCCTTTGTGAGAAGTGACACTGACATTCAATCTAGGTTTATTTTTTGCAAGGGAAGGGGAGGGAGGGAAGGTCCGGCCTGGTTCCCTGCGCAAAGGTGGGTTGTACAATTGCTCTGAGCATCCTTCCCCGCCGAGGTCAGGGCAGACCGACCCAGACGATAACACGGGTGTTTCGGCAGCGGCAGTGACAAAGTCTGGACAAGCCACAGCACAGGCTGACACCTGCCAGCTGGGTGGATGGGAAAGGACATGCAGGAAGCCTGGGATTGCGGTGGTAGCGATGGTAAAAGCACAAATCTGTAGGAAACCGAAGCTCATAAATTCAGGGGACGACAAAACGGCTTCTTTTGCAGTTAAAAGATCAGGATGTTACGTTAGTGAAGTGTTGAGTTATTAATGCTTTGGATGATCAGCACTGAAAAGTGCATGAATGAGAAGAACACGTCTTGCCTTGTGCATCAGCAAAATTTAAGCTGTTGATGCAAAAGGTTGCAAAGTCTGGAATTTCAAAACCCAGCTGTAGCTGGATGGGTTGGTCTGGCCACCTTTGTTTTGGCAAGCTTTCTGGATTACGTTTCACTCCATCTTAGATTTCCTATTTTTTCCTCAAAAAAAAAAAAAAAAAAAAAAAGGCAAAAAACCCAAAAAACTTCTCTCGCAACTGAAAAGAAACGTGACAGTGGAAATTATTTTCATTTCCATATCGCAGACCCTCACGGACTTCACATCCTGCCGCAGACAACGGAGTGGCCGACCCTGCCTCCCCAGCAGTACTTACTGACGCTGGGTTTCAGGAACAAACACATCGGGAAAACCTTGGAGAGGTGGTCAAGTAGAAAACTGCCGATCTTTTCAGGTACGCCAACTTGCTTGATAGCTGAGGGGTGACTTCCATCATCCTTGCTAAATGAGGGGGGTCGGGGGGCTTCTGGGCACCCATTTCTCTGTGCCGGCAGCCCTCACTGTCCGAGACAGCTCTCCCCATCCTCCTCTCTCCTCCTCCAGTTTGCCCATCATCTTGCTCCATCCTCTATGGGAAAATGTATACGAATAAACACAGTATATGGTTATGCGATTTCATTTCCTAGACCGGAAAGAGCCTTTCAGTCCTCTCACGGCAGAAGAAACACAAAGATATTGGGATAACACTGGGAAAAAGATGGTGCCAGTGATGGATTTTATAAGAAGCACGAGATTAACTGTGAGTATAAAATTCACTGTCTGGTGCGTAGTTTGTGCGGCAGCAGAAGCCTGGGAGCGTGTGAATAACGTGTGCTTTTTGGTGGGTAATTCATCCTGCACGCGCTCCTCCTGTGTCCAGAAATGCTCAGCGAATCGCAGTACGAATAAAGTTCAATTGGGGTTTAGATGCTCTTAAAAAGTAGCCCTAACTATTTAACAGCGTACCCAGTTTATTTAAAAGCACTTTGCATGCAATTTTCTCAAGTCTTTATGGCCTATTATATTATATCCCTACTTCACATAACCACCAAAACTACTCGCTATGTTTAATACCCATAGTACACTACACGTACCACCAGGCTCTCCATCAAGAGTTAATAATTGCTACTTGAAGCATTTCTAGTGATTTAGATCCTGATCCCTATGTAGTGAAGTAGGAGAAACAACCTTCAAATCTGTTGCAACCATATTGAAGGTATATTAGTTAATTCTGCTCCATACTTTTCTGCAATAATGTACACAGCTTTTTAGCACCATGGCTTCTGATTAGCACAAAAGGTCAAAAATCAAATTTGCATGTAGACTAGACTGTTTTAATGCAATTCTTAAATTATTCTCCTGAAAATAAGTGGAAGAAGCCTCTCCTCCCCAGATTGTAAATGCTAATGGTAACACTTTTTTCCCTAGCAATAGCAGTTTTTTGGTTTTCTGTACGTTGAGCCATTTCCTCGTCAGGGGTGTCTTAGCAAATCACAGGATTTATATTCTTAGGTTTTGATACCAGATAGGAGGTTGACAAAAACTGCTACTTAGCAACCCCGAGCAAGGAAGAAGCATTAGCTAGATATTTGGGGAAGCTCTGTCTCCTTCGCTCTCAGAGAGCAGCTGCTGAAACAACAGGAAGTGCTTGAACTCGCATGCTTAGTGGGAGGTAAAGGTGCTTATTGCTTCGCCCAAATGGGTGCTCGTAAAGCATCTGCGTCGGCGTGAGGCAGGTGGAGCAGGCTGAGAGCAGACATTCCCAAGGAGAAACACAGCTGCTTCTTTCCAGCCCTTTCCTGAAGCCATGCGCTGTCGGCTTCGCAGGACCAAAAGCCCAGGTTATTGATGTGCAGGCTAACGGAAGTGGCGTCTTTGGGAAAGTGGAATAGCTGTTATTGCTTTGCGCGTTGCACCTCCAACATTTAAGAAGCTACCAGTATAAACAGACTGTGGGTTGGGTACTGGATACAGAATAAGACCCCGATCCTTCTGAAAGCTCTAGTAAAACTCCAATTTTAAAAAAAATTTTTGACCCCACAATTCTCCCTTTGGATATAACATCGAGCTTTTAGAGGTGAGATTCCTCTATCGCAGTCATTCAGTCTCTAAAGAGTATTGGGAAGAGAAGAAACTTTGAAATCGGGTCTCTTTTGGATTGTCTGTAACTACCCTGTTCTGTAAATGAACTTGGAGGAAGAGGACCGCATGGTTCAAGCGGAGATACGCGGTATCTGGTATCCAGGGTACAGGGGAAAGAAGCCAAATTGCTCATGTAAGAGATGGGAGCAGAGTGGTGTGTTAGGGTTGCCCAAGCCAGTCCGCACCACCTGCCTGAATTTACACTGCTCCTACGCAGTAATATTTTCTACCAGCTCTAGACCTCACCTATATAAAGAATATTTAAACATTCTTGCTGAAACAGAAGAGGGCTCCCAAAAATACAGGGTGAAATCCCAGCACCACCGAAAGTCAGCAGCAAACTTGCCTTTTTTTCCAAGGAGGTCAGCAGAGCGTCCCCACGGTTCAGGCAAGGTCTACCCAAGTGCCACCTCCAGCAGCAGCGAGGATGGGAAAACTGGTCTGAAGCACGGTCCTATAGATTCCTAACCAGGCATCAAGGGGTCAGCATGGGAGACTTAGTGGTGAGGACAAAAGCTCAAAGATAGAAGAAATTATCACTGAGTTAGAACAATCAGCTGCCAATTCCGCATCCGTTATCGATGGAAACATATTCACTTTCCCTTCAGTTTTCAAAGCATTGAACGATCCGGGCAAGACAGGACCTCCGACCCTAAGAGCAAATGACAAAGCTAATTATACTTGATAATACAGATAGGCCCAGAGCCAGAACTTCTCTGCTACTGGTGATCAAAATCTCTTTCTGGGCCTGGCAGAGATTTGGCCACTTTTGTTTCCTTGAAATTATTCCAAAATTTTCTTCAGGCTGGAAATATGATTTCATCTCATTGCCGTCACACGCAAACTAAATAAAAAACTTCTGGAAGACAACCTTCAGATGCAGACCCTAGCTTTACAACTTACTTTAAGAAGACCAAAGAACGTAAATTTTTTTAATACAACAAACATTCCTTTCTGCCACCTTCTTCATTTGCAGACACAAATGTATAATATAAAATGCTTGTCCTAATCACGTTTGGTTTTTTTTTGATAAAAACATCTCAGTGCTAAAGTAGAGCTATTTAAGCCATGGCAACACTTAATGTAAGTCAATTCTGCCATACCACTTTTGCAGCTATGCAACCTAGAGTTAAATACATTGATTTATACACACACCACTGTTGGCAAGACGTGAAGTTAAAGGTCAAAAAAAAAAGCAGAGCATTTTCTATTGCCCCCCCCCGCTTCATAAAGAACGGGCAGTCCTGTTTAAATCAAGGGGACGTTTGTGTATTGTAAAGCAAGAGGCGTTTGAGAGAGGATGTCACGCTCTGGTCCCCACGCGGCATCGTCCGCCGCTGGTGGGGAAATGCCACAAACCTCATCCACACCATGACACAAAGGTTATTGTTAGTGGCCTAAAAGATATATATCGCTCAGACCTTCAGCTATTCCAACCGAGATTACCATCGCTGACGAGCAGTTATTCTATCAAGTGGTTTCACCGGGGTAATTGCTGCTGCTTTGTACACACCAGGTTTGCCTTTCTCCTGCTGTAGTCCCATGTCAAAGACACACGACGGTACTTAACAGGAGGAACAGTGGCCAGAGGGGCTTATTAGACCCCTCGTACTATAAAGGTGAACAAAACCTACCATATGATTCACAGCATGATGCGCACATGTACAGATCTCGCTGTTTTGTCGTCTGTTTTTTAAGTAGAGGGAAAGTGTTTACTACACACAGATTTCAACATCCACATTTTCTGGAGGATACCAAGGGCATTAAAGAAACATTATGATGGATTTTTTCCGCTCGTTATTGCAATACACTACAGAGCTGCTTGCAAGGCATAACTTCATTCAGATTTTGAGCTGAAAAATAGCAGTAAAGAATCCACAGTAGAAAAGAACTACTGGGGGGCTTTCCAGATCTTTGCAAAGTGGTGCTCTTAAAGCTGGTGGTTAACCATGCTACACGTATTAGATATGACAGATCCTGCTTTAAATCCAGGCTGACCAGCCACTTTGCTTTTCTTTTTCTTTAGCACTCCTAGCACTCAGCAATTAAACTTTATTTATAAATAGAAGTGGCATAAGGGATGACTCCTTTCTTGAGTATAGAGAAAAGCAAAAAGTGGGGGTATCGTCCCAAAATTCTCAATACATGAAAGGACACATGAGTCACTCCTCTCACATGCTCTCCAGCTCCTTTTTGCAATGAAAACCTGTCCTATCTTTGCTCCGGTCGTTAGTGCTGGGTATTCGGCACTAGCAGGTAAACTCCATCCAGAACAGGCTGATCTGCTTTTTGTAGTTGCTTTTCCATCCCAAGGTCACAGGAATGAAAATATCCCAGGGCTGATCCTCAGGCATCAGGACCTTATTTTTCTCCTAGGAGGAAGGTCTTCAAAGATGCCTCTGGGGNTTTTTTTTAGTTTAAAGGAAATTCGTGCAGCAAAAAGTTTTCTGGGGAAAGCTCTCTCTGGGGGAAGGATGCTCACGTCAGGTGAGGCTCCCCATTAAGAATAAAGTCCTCAAGAGGAAGTCCAGCGATTGCTCATTTTCCCTTTTTTCTTTAAATTCTCCTTGGAATGCCAGACAGTAGGGGTGAGGCTCATCTAGAAAGTAACAGCATCATCATTTAATCATTTCTTTTCTTAATATGTTACTGCATTTCTAATCAGGATGCGACTGTGACTCCGTATACTGCATTTGTTGGTTCCTTTGCTACCTGATTCCTCAAACGTGTCTCTCTCCTCTTTGTTAAAGGAGCCAACTCTTTTCCACCTAAGTCTCCAGTTAAGTTTGCTCTTTACTTAACCTTCCCTGTGCCTACCTGGGCTGGCTTCATCCGATTGCTTGGCCACTTTACTATGTTTTTTACTGCAGTTTAGTCGCCCCTTGAATTCTGCTCTAGTTCACGTAATTCTCATCGTGTGGTTCAGCTCCCCATGGAATTTTTTTCTCCTGCCAGCAGCAGTTATTTACTTTCTCTTTCTGCATTTTTCATTGTCACTGAAACGCCACCTCTGACAATGTTCAACCTCCGCTAATCCCTTCCAAAAAAAAAAAAAAAAAAAAAAACAACCGCTGTCGGTTATTTATTTATTTTACTTCCAACCTACTATAAACTTAAATAGCATCGCTATGTCCACAGAGCCCGTGTTGACGCAGATGCCCAATTTGTTTCCCATAGCTACGTGGCATGCTCTCATATTTTTCTGGAGAGTCAAGCAGAGAAAAAATTGTTTTCTTTTTGCCTTTACTTTCTTCATCATTGGAGAAGCCCCCAACAGACACAGCATGATGAGAGAGGATTTTTACCTGCTTTCTTCGCTGATGACTCAATATACTCATTTCTTAGTGCTTCCACAAAGAGGTTTTGGGCGGATTTCAAAAATAGCAGGGAAAAACCTTTAGCTGCATCTGAAACATTGTGAGACCATTTCATGTTGATAAAAGCTCTCTTTCTCTCTCATTAACTGATTGCTTCTCCTTATTTTAATGCACACGGTTCTACCTGGGGACGCAGCGCCCTGGCTTTCAAACACCCATGATCAGGTGGAGATGGGGCTCCACTTTGCTCCTTGATTTAACGCCATGCTAACTAGACTGTGTCACACTTACAATTTCACGTATCAGAGGTCACAGAAATCTTTTCTCTTGCTGGTGTCTCCTACTAATACTAGGTCCGGTCCTCAGAAAAAGACCCTCCAAGTGATAAAAATAGTTTGTAAGAAGGTTGTCCTGGTCTCCCTTCTTAGAGGTGGGTCAACAGACGCCCATGAGAAGGTAGGCCTGGAAGGGTTCTTCTGACTCCTCAGGTCAAATCGCCTGGTACTTTATACCTTTGTGTCACATAATATCCTATTCAAAAATTGAGTAAAATCCATCTTCAAACTAGTTAGAGGCTTCCTGCCTTTTCTACTCTTGCTGAAACACACTGCAGACCTTCAACCTGAAGTATGAGCTTAATTGCCACCCCAGTCTTATTTGAACCTATTTATACACAATGGTCCTTCTGTTATCATTGTCTTTTATCTTTCCTATCCTTTTCAGATGTTTGCTCTCTTTGGAATTTAGCCCTGCATTATGTTTATTGAGAAGAATAATAACCTCTTGGCACTTCCGTTAATAGACTAATCAAACCACACTTCTCTCAAAAGAGGTATCTCCTACCGTGCTGGCTTCTCTGCTCCCCGATGCTTGGGTTTAAATTAACCTCTCCAAACACAGCTGACTGGAGCTATCTGCGATACTCCAGAGATCTGCTGACCAGGGCTCCTCTTCCCTGTACAGTGCCTGATTCTCTCCTCCTGCTGATGGAAATACCAGTTCATTGGCTCAGCTCCTTCTTTTCCAGTCGCTTTCCTCTCTGGAGCTCCCCGATTATGGCCGCATTCCTGCCATTGGTCTCCAAGGCATCGTCTTTCATTTTGTACTATTTTACAACTACATTGTATTAAAAGCGGTGAAATTAACTATACCAGGATCTGTATTAAAAGGGGTGAATTTAACTATACTAGAATTGTTTGCATTTTTCTAGAGTTAAAACAAAACCAATCTTTTTTCCATTATTATTATTGTAAGACGCATAGAAAGCAATAACAGCATTGTTATTAAATTCTTAGACTTGATACAAGGACTATTTTGATAGTGATTTTGATAACACTTGATGTTTGCCTAGTGCAAATTCCTGCAAAACCGAGATGAAGATCAAACCAAAAGACCAAGATTCTTTGCCAAGAGGAATTAATTTTAAAATTAATTACAGGACACCGTTTATTGAAAAATAAATGTCAGTCAAAACTTTCCATTCACCCTTCTGTATTGGATTTAAAATCACCTACCTGGAAGCGTATGTAAATGGCAGCATCAGCGTGCAACCGCCAGAACAAAGGTCTGCTAAAAATACTGGAAGTGGTTTTGAAAATTGATGCCAATTCTTGGAATTTCAGGCACTTAAACACATTCAAAACCCTGATTAGATGAATGGAAATTTCACTCGGAAAGGCTGAGCATTCAGATACGCAATGGCTACATCTCGTCGAGAATCTGGGCCAAATCGCTTTTGAAAATCTCAGCAGGGTGCTTATTTGCATTTTTGGCATGGGAATACTTTTGAAAATATGGTGGTAAGGCTGCCATCCATCAAACACTTCAGCAGGTGCCGAGATTTTATGCAAGCACTTGGCTGAGTTTCTGTATTCACATGCTTAAAATTTCCCACGTGCCTCACCACCCGGAGGATCAGAGACCACCTCGGCAGGTTTTAGCCCCTCAAGGTTATATATTTGAAAACTCGGGATTTGCCCAATCTGCAAACAAACCATAAGCTGACACACCGCACGGTTTTCTCAGCCTCTTCCCTGAAACTTTAAATGCAATCCGTAAAAGTCAGATAATATTTAACAGAGGGGATTACGGAAAAGCCATTTCCAAATGAGAAGATTGCATTCATGTTTGTTATCTCCCGTCTCCCCTTCACATATATTATGACTACATATTTATTTTTCTAGTACTACTAGAGAGGTTGTGGAAAGAAAGTCCCTTTTTTTTTTTTTTTTTGTCCCCCTCCTCTATAAAGATTGTCCACAGCATTATCTTAAAGGTGCTGGATGCCATATTGCTTATGGTATCACCGGCACAAATGTACATGATGATAAGCCTCAAGGCACAGGATTTGAAGGGTAAGTGCGTTTTCTGCCGCTCTCCTGTAACCTGCTTGCTTTTCCTGGGAAAACAGGACAGACTCTGTGCGTGTTCACGTGGGATAGAGAAGTTGCACTACGCCAGCCTCCTCGGCCGTTTGCAGAGAGGCGAGGAACAGTCCCAAGTGATTAATCAAGCCATGGCTGAGCTAGCAACCATTCCCTACCTGCAGGACATCAGTAAGAAGGATGCCGAACTGGTGAGTATTTATTCCTAATACTTACTTTGGCCTTTAGAGGCAGGGAGCCAGGGAGGGAAGGGCTGGGGCCGAGCGCTGCGCTGCAATTTGCTCTGGAAGTCTTTTTTTTTTTTTTGAATGTGCAGACCTGAAGTAGTTTTAAAATCCTGCTGCAGTGCCTTTGTCAGAGGAGGTGCTAATCACCTGCAAGGATGACTTTTATAGAACCAGCATGACTCATCTGCAGGCATATTTTTAAAACCTCTTCTTTTCCCCCAAACCTCCCCAAATCAGTCTCGGAAAATGATTGCAATTATTCAGATCGTGCTACTTTAAGATATCTAACATGCAGGAGCCACCTGCAGCAAAAAAAACAGGCCGAATCTAGTTAAAGCTGAGGAGAGGAGGAAAGCAGAGAAAAGATTTTCCTGCCTGGCTCCATCTACGACTTGTTCCCTGTCTCGGAATAAACCCGTCTACCTGCTTTGCTCTTCTTTTCCCTTTATGAAATGAGGGCAGTGATGCTAGCAGGGCCGTTGCAAGACTAGAGTCATTAATAGCTTGATAGTGTATTGATTAAGCTGCAATCAGAGAGTGCCGTACGGTTATTCTTCCACCAGGCTGTCAGGTATCCTGANAAAAGAGAAGTCCTTCCACAGTCATCCTGCATTTCAATGCAGCCCAATTTTGCTGATCCAACTTCAGTTCACTAAAAACTCTTGGTTTTCCCCAAGCCAGTCCCTCGACATTTGTTTGCGGCCCTGCAAAGCTCCTAAGCTCGGTAGAATTAAAGCTCCACAGCGGCTCGCTTTAGGGAAGACGACGAGCAGCGGCCCGCAACTGCGGGAGGTGGCTGCCAGACTTTGAAGTCTGGGCGCGAGATAAGGGGAAACGACATTGCAAAGAAACTGTGTTATTAAAAGACATTCTCCTTTCGATGCAAGTTTTCTCGTATTAAACTGCAGCGGGCCCGCATTTCAAGGCTGACTAAAGGGTCCTGAGTTATTGGCACATATTTCAGTGACGGATTTTTCTCCAGGGTACGGTATTTTCGGTACACCACACGTCAGGCACAGGCTATTACACTGCCGCCTGTATCTTCTCATGTAGTAATCATAAGCCTGACCTGCCTGGAAAGCTTTTTTGAGGAGGCTCTAGGCCACCCAAGACAAAGGTCCTCAGTCTCTCAGGGGCAGGACTGGGCAGAACGAGGGTCCATGCTGGGAGATTTAAGTGACAGATTGTAAATCTTTCAACAAAACACATATGCTTTGTTTACTGAGCCCAAGGTAAAAAGGATTTTTAAAAGAATAAAGGCGGAAAATCTCTACCAGCTACCCTGTCCAGAGCATTAAAATGTATTAATTCGGCATTCATTTATTTTTCTTTGTCCTGTCACCCTGCTGTAAAATATATCTGTAGTCTGCGTGTGCAAATGGAGGACGGGGTGCTTTGTAGCCTGAGTATTTTAGTAAACTTCAGGCACCACAGCGTTAAGGCACAAGACCGCAAGCAACAACTTGCCGAGTGGCTCCACCAGGGAGTGATTAATGGGCTTTACCTTTCCTGGTGGCACCAGCCGGCGTGGCACGGGCTCCTCACGCCAGCAGGGACCGCTTCCCTAGCCCATCGAGCAGAGAACATCGCTGCCCAGCGTTGGGTCTGCACGCCCAAACCATCAAGGGAGTGAGTGAAAGATCCTCATTTTCTCAGCCTGCCTCTCATCCTCCTCATTTCACTGGGCTCCAGGCAGGATGAAACCTTGGCAGGACTGGGCTGTGCTGGTGTAATTCAGCAGCTCTCAATGGATGCTCCAGAGGCAGCCCTTCCATGCCCATGGGGTCAGAATAACAGCACCCATCCTGACTCCACGTGCTTCAGCAACATTGCTAAGAGATACCTCAATTTTTCCATGAAGAAAACCGAGCTGGCCAAATTCTGATCTCACTTGTACTAATAAAAATGTAAAGTAACTCCTCTTGAGGTCATTCTGCCTTTACATTGGTAAAACCGAGATAAGGGTTTATGACCGAGCGAGGCAGTTAGATGTGTGAGTTCGAAAATGCTAAAGATGCCAAATGTTTATTATCACATACGGTATGAGTTGTACAAAGTTTAAAACACGCGGAATTTATAAGAGTGCAATTTGCACTGCTACAGCCAGGATCCCATAGGCATTGTCAGTTATAAAGTCTTGTGTGCAAATGTCTTCCTGTAACTACATAAATAGAGTCCTCATCCACGGAAGGGAGACCCTCAACTGAGGCCTTTTCAGATCAGTATTTATTTGTAGACCTTGGAAAAATAAAGATTTCGGTTAGCTGGAATAGTTGAATATAAGTGGGGAAAAACCCTGAAGAAAGCCTTTCCAAGGTTTTTGATTTCAATATCACCATATTTGTACATCATAAATCGAGATGAAAGCGTGTTAAAACAGCAGAAATCCACTTCAATTTAAAACCGAGTGAGGACAAGACCTTTTTTAAAAAGGCAGCATTTTTCCTTGGGGAGGGGATTTTCCAAAAAAGATCAGCTCTGGGAGAATTACTGTGGTTGGCCAACTGTCCGCTCTTGCAGCGTGCACGTTTTGTCTGCCAGTAGAGCCGGTGAGAGACTTCGGGTGGCAAAAATGAAGAAAAACTTTGGGTGGTAAAAATCAAAACCAGAGCTCGCACTGGGCGCTTTTCACGGGGCTGCATCAATAGCAGTGAAACTTTAATTGGAAAGTTTTCTTGTTTCAACTTCTTGCCCAAAGCAGTGAAGTCTCCAGCCCGGTTGGGCTGTTGGAGCAGGCCCTTGGGGGCGGCAGAGCCATGTCCTGGTCCCTGCTGCCCCTGTGGCTGCTGTTCGACCAGAGAGAATCACCCCAAGAAAAGCGATGGAGAAATCCTCCCCTTCCCCTGACCGGTTCCTCCTCTGCCTGGTTTGACGCAGGATCTGCGCGTCGCCCATTCTGCCCTTAACACCCTTAATCTCTGGGCTGTGTCCATTCTGGATTCATAGAAGGAGATTATCTGTCATAAAAGTATTCTGATGGAAAATTTCTGACAGGTTGTGGACTCTTTTTGCATTAAAGTCAGAGGCAGAAATTTGCAGGTTTTGTTTTTCATGAATACTGATGCATGACTTTAAAAATAAAAATAAAAGTTTTCATCACAAGTTTGGACCAACAAGATTCAACTTAATGGCTGCACCAGCCCGGAGAAAGCAGGCTGGAACCGACCGTAGGAAATTTATTTAGGGATTCAAAAGAAGATTCCCACAGCCTTTATCCAGTGGTGGGACACAAAGAATATTAACTTCAAAAACCTGAATGTGAAGGTAAACTTGAGGAAATGCGGATCTGCTCCTTGAACATCAAGGCAGCATTTTCATACCTTGCACAGACGAGTCTAAACACCGGTGGTTTAAGTTTCAGCACCTTATGTACTCACATTAGACTGCTGCCTGGCCAGGTGCAGAGAGAAGAGACAATTTCTCTACGAATGCTTATGCTTACACCGACCAGTCTATACAGACTCCTAATGAGTAATGGATTTGGGAAAAGACACCACAAACTATTGTTGGAGTTCACTTTAACCAGCTAAACTTTTTTTTTTTTTTAATAGACCTAATAGAGCGCAGCGATATCACAGGAATTAAATACAAGTTTCTCCCAGTTTGTTCCTAAAAACCCATGCTAACGGCCGCTCCCGGGAGGACACCCTGGATCCAAACCTTGTCTCTCAGTCACTGAATTAAGAGCAATCGAAACATTTTCAAGCGTTCGGGAAGGGTGCAGGGTGAGGCAATGCTATGACAGACCTGGAAGGGTACCGCGTTGAGGCAGTACTACAACTAACCCGAATTTTAGCCTTCCCTCTAACACTAAGGACTGATTAGCAAGTGTTTTCCTACAGCTTCTTTTTATAGTTTACACTAGAAATTGTCAGCCTTGTTTTTATGCTCCGTTATGCTGAATGATGGGGAGAAGGGAGAGCTTGCCAGAGAAAAAGGCTAGTAAAAGCAGGGAAAATGAGCTAGATACTTCCAGCTAGGGTAAAAGCATCTCGGCTTTATTGTTGTCCTCTTGTGAGGTTTTACACGCTGCCTTAAATTATGATACATTAGCCTTGGGAGAAAATACTAAAAAGCATTCATGTACGACACAGAATATCCCAGACAGCTAAAGAATGAAATATGGAGCCTTTATTCTTTACAACCCGAGTCTTCCTTTACTAAGTATAAACATTTACTGCATTAAAACGTATAGGCTTAAATACAAATTTTCCAAAGGATTTTTTCCCATTGTTAAGTATTTTATACCCACAATAATACAACGTAATGGCTGAAGCAAAGATGAGGTGGCAGTGCTCATTGTGTGAAAGATGAGTAATAAAATCATCAGCGTACAAATGATTTTTTAATTAGGTTTTAATCTGTGTATTTAGAGAAGTTATTTCTGTGTGAATTCCACACTGATAATTTTTATCTTGGTGCCACAGCTGCAGTCGCTAATGGCAGATGCCATGGACACCCTTGAAGGAAGAAGTAGTGATAAAGGACGTGTGTGGAATAAAATTGAGAAGGTAAGAACCTGCAGCAAAGGGCAGGAGAGTATATTGTTCCTTGGGGAGTAAATGTCCACCTGAGTCATATCTGTTCAAAAGGTAGAAAAGAAAGTAGGTGCCATTTGTGTGCCTTGAACTCCGCTAGCGCTCAGGCACTAGCCACAATTACATATTTATTATTTGCTTTAGCTCCTATGGTTGATCTTTGTCCATGTTAATAGGCTCATGTGGTTATCTAATGAAAAAAAAAAA
>VWZL01003416.1:424122-435014 GCA_013396915.1 Stercorarius parasiticus | reverse complement strand
AAAAACCACAAAACCAAACCAACCGAATAGCTTATTTTTAGCTGATAATTATACTTCTCTTCCATCTTTGTCATATGGGGTACTGTGCTAATTGGGTTGGGGCGGGGTGAAGGGGGACTTGTTAGGGAATAAAATTCAGCCCAACAAATTAGGTCCCTTAGTGGGGCTCAAATGAGGCTTTGGTGATGCGAGAGGTAAAAAGACATGTAAATGCCTTTCTGGAGTCTCTGCACAGCAACCGGTCAATTTAATTCTTAAAGGATTTGTGAAATGCCGGGTGTTTTGCGTTCGTTCTCTGTACAGATGAATCTGACCCGACGCAACGAGTAATAGGTCAGGCTGGGATGTAACAAGAGTCTCTTACATTTTTATGAAACCTTTCCAACCAGAGCAAATCACAGCTCTGGGCATTCAACGCCGCTGACGTTCAGCCACTTCCGAGGAAAAGGCTGGTGACACATCACCAGGAAGGGAAAATGTTGTTAATGGTTCAGAGTGTCGGTCTTACCCTACGTCTTAGGGCTCCGTCAGATCCCAGACGGACACATGCTCGCTCTGGATTGCGACTGCGGTGGGAGGTTGGAGAACAAAGGGGTTGAATTTCTGCACTGGTGGGACGTGAAGTTGTCCCTTTTTGGGATGTAGGGTTTATCATAGAATGGCCTAGGTTAGAATGACCTTTCAGATCACCGAGTCCAACCATCAACCTAACTCTGACAAAAACCACCACTAACCCATATCTCTAAGCACCACGTCTGCCCACCTTTTAAATACCTCCAGGGTTGGTGCCTCCACCCCTTCCCTGGGCAGCCTGTTCCAATGCTTAATAACCCTTTCAGCGTAAAAAGTTTTCCTAAAAATCTGGAAATGTTTACGGATATATCTCAGGGAAGATACCGAAACCCCAAACCCTGGCTGCACAGAGCCAGTGTAACCAGGAAAAGCAAACACGACAGAGATCTCTGACACAAACCACAGGGGTAGGGGGTCAAGGTATTTTCAGAGTCCGTATTTCCAAGTGATTTGAATTAAAATTTCAGAAGGCGCCTCCTCCGAGAGAAAGCCCGTGTAGGTGTATTGCCTCGGTTGGCTGTCAGATCACTGGCTCATAATAAAGTTTTCCAAGTGCAGAACGTTTTCAGAACGTTCAAAGCCTAAATGCCCAAAATTATAGCCAGACTGGGGTTCATCTCTGTCAAACGCTCGTGAGGCAAAACACAGGATAAATATTCATACGGCTTTTACGTTGCATCAGGATAGTCTCTACCTACAGATCGCACAAGAATCTTTTGCAACTCAAACGCCACATATAACATGCAGTTATTATGTATTTACACAATTACATACATAGCTCCTGCCAAATATAATAACCATTGATAACAAGATGAATGCAAAGAGTCAACGATATGTTCACAAATAGCCTAGTCCCTCTACTTCTCTAGCACTTATCCTTCCCATTTGCAGACAATAGGCTTAAATACCAAAGAGAGTTTTCCAAAGTTTTTCCAAAAGTCAGGATTTTAATCCACAGTCAGCTGTTTGAATATCCAGCCTGATTTTCCCAACTCTGAAGGAAAACAGTCCGGAGAATGTTGGGGAAGGATCACGGCTGAAAGTTAGGCCAAGCACACAGATATCTAAATATTTATTAAAGGCTCATCAAAAGTTTGATTCCCACATATTTCAACAGACACTGGCTAATATTTCATTGTAAATTCAGTAAAACACGGTATTTTCTTTCAGTGCATTCCTACATACGTATGTACATCCTTTGTATTTCTCTGGATACTTTCACTTTCAGTATAGTCTTAATGGAAGTCAGGCTAACATTTAAAAATGGACTGGTATCCCATATTATGCCACATCCATCTGTGCATAATTCAATATTCGTGAATAAAATGTACTGAACCCCTGAAAATCTGCTCTCTGCCATTTTAAAATTTGTGGCTTCAAAATTTGTTTGCATTCTGAACACAGTTTCACTATTCATTTTTGACAACCCAAATAACTATTTGATTCGAGGCGTCTGGTTCCAAGCGGAACCTTAAATCATTTGTTTCATAATACAAAAATATTTGTCTGTATTATAGCAGAACAAAGGCATGAAAAACATCATCAAATATTTCTTTTCTACTTTACTTTTTCCCCAAAATTTAATTTCAGCATATTCAGCATATTCTCGGGGGGGAAAAAAAAAAATCACTTTTAATAGAGGAGACAGGAAAACACTCAGGGAGCTTAGGGGGTTTTTTGTTGGTTTGGTTTTGTTGTGTTTTTTCAAGTCAGCTCTAATTAAGAATGTTAGGCTAGGTTAAAGAACTCTAATACACTACTAAAAAGGAGGATTAAATCCGATGATTAAAAATTGGTGTGGTGTGGATTACGGCACGTCACTTGTGCTAGAACCATTCCGAAAAGTTCGGTATTCCTCTGTTCGCTCATTGTGTGACGCTGGTTGTAGAAGCCTACAAAGAGCCTCCACATAGATCTAGTTACAAGGTAGTTATTTGTATTTTTGCTATTGAATTAATTTACATATATTGGAAAGCGAAAAGGAACATAAAGGAGTTTATACAGTCGGCTATAAACGCCAAACTCCGGGAAGCTGACAGCTCCGCTACCACCAATGAAGTTCGGCTTTTGCAATAGAAACAGCTGTTGCACCTAATGAAAGCACTCAACATTTTTCTCTAATGCAGGGGAATTATAGCTGTGCCTATTTTCCAAATGGTTAAAGGGTCTGTCAGAATTGCCATTACAAACCACCGCTTTCAGAGTTTTATATCCTGGAGTCGGCCATAAAAAAAAAAAAAATTCATTCAGGCTGAAACCTAACATAGGAGGGCACAAAGCCTGACACCCAAACACTTTTCCTTTTGTCACAGCGGAGGGCTTATCAAATTAGTCTGAAATTAATCTGGGCAATTTTGAATTTACTGGACTGACAAAGAGGTAATATATGTGTAGCTTCAAGTGTTTTGGGTGCTGCGCTGCTCATCCAATTCACTTACAAATGTATGTTTTTAAGGGAACTAATTCATCAAATGGGCTAATTATTTTTGGAAGCTTTAAATACAAAGAGATGAAAAAATGACCTCGTAATTAGCTAGAGAAAGGAAAACATCACTGCGCGGAAGATGCCTTTCTCGGTATCGCCAGGCTACAGACTCTCCAGCCACAAGGAGAGCTGACCCAGGAGAGACCAGTTTACCTTGGGAGATTAAGAAACACCCTCCTACAGAGGCTTTACCCATGTACTAGGTATCCCTAAAGAGTGCCTCGGTGGCAGGAAAAATGGGCTGGGTCAGTCTCACAAGATCCCTATTCTCCAGGATTTTACCGACACTTTTTCCTTGCAGTCCCCCGAGTAAAATGTGGGCTTTTTATTAGCGATTTGGGGAAACAGACACCCGGGTCTAAGACCTTTCAAGCAATTAACGAGGGACTGAGTCCCGGTCTCCTTCTGGAACATGGGCATTCCTAAAAAAATTTTTACCGCCTTCCTTCTTTTTATAGTCATCAGAAATTCCCAAACTGAACTTGCTGGTGGCCAGACTGCTGGGCTTACAGAGGACTCAAGGCACCTTACTAGGGCTTAGGAATATTTTTTGTAGTTACCAGCTCTGTCCAAATTGTGTTATAGGTTGAGTCATGAAGGTACTTCAATATAACACCATCAGCGCTTCATGAGAACAGACTTCTCTGAAGCCCCCCTTAGGGATGGGAAGCCTTCCTGAAGTAGTCAATAGGAAACGCTAAGGGAAAAAGCATCAAACTCCCTCTTTTAAAGAGCCTTAAGTCTTCACCGGCGAACAGAGGTAGAAATGTATTTTTGCTTACTGGACTTCAAAGCGTAAATTCACTTCGTAATTCAAATTATTATTTTAACAAGACTGACAGCCCAGAGGTTTGAGCAATGACCTCAGACGCACAAGGCAACGAACGGGAAACTTTCAAGAGAGATTGAGGGGAACTAACCTGGCAATTTCACTCAGCCCCACAAGACCCGGTCCAGCCACTGGGTCTTAAGCAAATGGAGGCACCACCATAATAGCCAGGTCTGGCCATTATCGACTAGTTTCTTTGCTGATAGCGTTACATGTGACATAAGTGGCATCTGCTGTGAACGTCAATGCTGGGACGAGGGGTAAAGCTTGGCCCTTAGTAACTCAAGGATCCAGGTCTCCGCATGACCATGGCAGGACTCCAGAGCAGATAAAGACAGGCAGAGGGATTTAGAGTATCTCAGATACATCAAACAGCAGGAGGGCTCCTCCTTTCCTCTACAGAGCCCTACAAGAGATTACTTTCCTATCTCACAAGAATAAAGTCATTAATAAAGCCTCACAACATTGTTACAGTGAGAGGCATTTCATTAAATAAATAGATACTTTAAAGCCTATCAACCAGAAACTTTTGACATCCAAAGAGAGGAGAGTCAAATAAGCGCAAGTGCCAGTATAGCTCTGCTTCCCCTGTGAAGATAATAATGTAGTTCTGCTTCTCCATTCAGCCCCTAGGCTTTCATAGGATCCTCTTGCCATCACTTGAACAGCCAAAGGATAGACAGGAGTTGGCAAATAAACACTTTCCTACACTTCCACATGTGAGACACTTCACAAAACCTTCACATCTGAGTTTACCTCAAGGGCATCACATACTTTGCAATTTAGATAAGTTATTATGCCCATCATTTGCTGAGCTCGGTGGAATGCCTGTTTCATAAATCTCAAAGCGGAGAAAACATGGATGAGTGAATAAAAGAACAGATGTAACTTACATAAGGATAAGTATATAACAAAAGCTGCACTAATATATGTGAATATGAAATGAAGTAAAATTAGCTTAACATATTATATAATCTTTTAGCCAGGCACACAGATTTTTCAGTAGTTGACCTCTGCTTACTACATCTCTGCCTTCTGCAACATCAGGGGAACGCTATCTGATGAACTGTGCTCTTCCACTGACATTATCTCTTAATTGAAAATCAAGCCATGGAAAAGGGCCATAGACTTGCAAGGTTTTGGTCGGCCAGAGGAGCAAGGAGGGAGATTCATAGTATGTCGATGGAAAGTGGACGTGTTGCTGAATAGTATTATGTTGGCTCCTACGACAGTTATTTGATGTATATGACTTTGTAACGTCTTGTAAAGTCACCCAAGCCCACGACGCAGCCACCGGGAGCTGCGCTCGCTCTCAGAGCATGCAGGCTTCAAAAGTTGTTGCGTTTTCGTGCACTCTCTTGAGTCAGCTTGGCTGTTCCTGAACTAAGAGAAGTGGTTCCTGGTCTGTTCGCACCTCGGGGCCGTGATGCAGCCGCGTCTTTCACGAATGCATGGACCCTTTGCGTAAAGGGAGCGGGAAGCAAAGGATGGGAAAGGATAGGAAAAGCACATTTTCTGGAACAGGAATGGAAGTCTAATGTGTAATGAAGTCAGAAAAGTGCAAACGCAAAAGGAAAATAATGCTAGTAGCCCTGATTCAGGTAGGATAAGAGTGAAGGAAATGAAGAGCAGAGCAACCAGGTAGAAAGGCAAAAATTTTTGTTAAGAGTTGACCAACAATTGGCTCCATGGTAAGATTAGAGAAAACATATCAAGACATTCAGGAAAGGATTAACTCAGAATCAGCAACAGCCTTGAGAAGAACAAGAAGAAACTACGGCGGAGGTTTCTAACCTGACACTGAGTGAATTTTTCAGTCCAGGCAGAGGAAGCGTGTGAGCAGCAAATGGGATCTGCCCCACGGAATCTGAGGTGGTACAAAAGAAATGTAGACAACCAAAAGAGTCCCATTAGTAAATTCAGCCTCACTATTGGGACAATAAAAGCGTGACAGCATTCACAGAGCTCTTTGTGTGAGAGAGAGGTGACAACGGGATTTCAGGAGTTATCAATACTTCTAGTTCCTAAAATCAGTTCCTGCCCTTGTGAGTCTCTGGTTCTTTGTGTCTCTCACACAAGAGAAGAAAAGATGCCCCATCAAGATTCCTACATGGCCCTCAGCGATTGCATCCTGCCCATTTCCCACCCTCCAAACACCAGTATCTAATATAAAGCTGAGCTAGTTAGTGACCACACACTGAACAACTATACCTCTTGATCACAGCTAGGCCAGCACTACAGTATAAAAAACAGAGGCAGTGACACTAAGAAACAGCGAGCTTTTGGGCATAGAAGGTTTTATTCAAGTCTGAAGCAGATGCGGGAAGTTTCAAGTTTGCTGTTCCACACCAGAAGGAAAGTTTCTGTACATAAAAGCATGGCTTTTCCCAGCTAAATCAGTTGGTCTAATAACAGATATGATCTATACCCATCATTCTTAGACCATCACAGCTGCAACAAAACACTGCTAATGCTATTGGGAAAGAGTATTTTGTTATGAGAAAGGCTTTGGTCTATTCCACCAAGCTATAAGGTGCATTAAGTCACTGGAATAATTTTAAATAACAGCAAATCTAGCAACTGAGCAGTAAATGTCCTAAACACTGGAATAATGTAGCTGCTTGTGGCTGCCTGGCAGTTAAATCACGGGCAATTCTGGGCATTAAGAATCCCCACGTAAGGATTTAGATAAACATTTTGCCAGCCCTTGCTAATCATGCTGTCAGTTATGAATGAGCAGCCTGTTTACCTGCTGCCCTCCACCAGAGAAGGTCTCCAGCCCTATAAACACTTGCTTATATACAATAACCAGGTATTGTTACAGCTGTGAAAAATAGCACGAGTCAACAAGACCGCTCATAGTAAACACTGCGCCGGACAGTGATTTCAGGAGGGCCTATGAAGTACAAAAGGAGCATCTGAGTTGCAAGGTAGTTAATGAAAGTAATTCATTACCAGCATCAATATTATTTTTTATTCAGCTCCTCATCAGCAAATACTCTTTCCTCCATCTGCTTTTGGCATCGGAGCTTTGCTGGCGTGCTAAGAACCTACTGGCCAACACTGGTTTTCTGTCTGTCACTGAAATCATTCCTTTACGACGGAAACGCGCAGCGGCGCCGTCTGTCAGACTTCTTTCTTTAAAGACAGGCAGCGCCTACAAACACAGAAACGGAGCACGAGGGATGACATATTTCTCTTTGGCATCGGCACCTGAAGCTATGAACATTTCTAGAAGCAGATCCAAGGCAAGAGTGGTGCAGTCAGTTGGGCTCCATCGCCAAACAAATGTAGGGAAATGACTTTGGCCTGCCCGTGGCAGTTCGGATCATGAGCTGCTGTGCAACCCGCTCCCTTCCAAAAGCGACCAGAGCAGCTCAAATGCACTTCACTTAACACACAAACAGTAAAATCATGGTTTACTTTTTTTCCAGATGCCGAGCAACCTTTGTTCTAACAAACCTTAATGGAAGGTACGGATTGGGGTTTTGTTTTTATTAAAGCATCACTAGCTTTTCTCAAGCATGTGTTCAGCTTTTCCCCCTTACTCTATATAGCCATCCCTACTTTCTCGCAGGCCCTTCAAGTACTGCTCCTTTGGTTATGTTCAATCCAAAGAGTGCTTTAGCAAGTAGCTCTGGGAGACAAAGGAAAATGTTGAGAGGCACTTCATATTTAAAGGCAGCTCGTTTGCCTCCTGTTACTAATAGCTCCCAAGCAATAAAAATAGATCCTGTGCGCCAGAAGACCCTTTTAGCTCTTACTTGTTATTTATAGCTCCTGCAAATATTTCCAAAAGCACCTGTTTCCTATTTGAGGCTGACTCCCCCCATTTGTATTGGGACTTAGGAAGTTTGAATTTTTAGGCGTTATAGAGAATGTGTACACATGGATCCGTATACTTTTGCGATTTTACAGTATACAGAGTCTGCTTGCTGCCTATCCATCTACATTTTTTTCCTAGACAAAGTCATTTTCCTACCTGATATTTTCCTTGTGGGATCCTGGCTCTTTCTCATTTCATTCTAAACTCTTTAGCAGGTACTGTAACTGATATTTTGCATTTCTACCCAGATTCAGGCCATTCTTTTAAAAATGACATGTGCTTTCAAGTTAGTTTGTGACGAGAATAGCTCCCCCATTTTTGGATAAGCCACAAAGCTTCCTTTGGACCCTCAGTAAGCCATCAGACACGGACATCTGTTCCTTGGAACGGCCCCCTTGCAGCAAAGGTTGACAAGTTTCATGACATCTGTGGCCCATCAGGACTTGGACAAAACCAGGCTGAATGATGGATAGTATCGCAGTGTTCCCTCATCGTCGCTGGTACACATCACGCAATTAGGAACCGTATGTGGGATGTCTTATCCCGATGAGCGCATAGGAAGGGCAAAGAATATACTTGCATTGTGCTATTTCAGGCAAAACGAGATGCATCCAGGCAAGTTCAGAAGTGACTGATGGGGCATTAGCACAAATGCAGTACGTGCTTCAGAAAAGGAGATATGAGCTTCCCATAAAGCCCTGCTTTGAGGAGGAGGTTGGTCTAGATGACCTCCAGAGGTCCCTTAGACTGAAATCTGTCGGTGATTGTGTTTCAGCTGCAGCCAGCAAGTGCTGCACATATATCCCTCCACACCGCCAGCGAATCCATCAGGATGGCATCCGAGAGCTGGACTCGGCGCTCACAGCAGCGAGTCTCTCCCCTTTATCCATCACTGGACAACACGTACAAAAGGGCAGGGTTAGAAATATTTTCATATGTTCCAAGCAAGGCCTGCAGTGTTCCTTAGCTTCGTGTGGATCCATGTCATGTCATTTCAAGAACTCCTGTAGGTCTGAAGCAAATCCTAAGCCAGAGGGAAACCACATTTTTCCTCACCTGATTAGGCCCTCTGCAGTCCATCCCTCCAGCTAATCCTGTTGTGTTGCCTTTAACCCAAAGAGCTCTGTGTTTTCATCGCAGACACAAACCGCATTAGATCAGTGTACCAAACGCGTAAGTATTTACAGATTCTGCCCAACCTTAGAGAGCGACATAAAACCATTTTGGTTAAGAACGAGCTGATCGCCCCAGTATCCACACGGACCACAGATCATTTTCTTCTCCCAGCAAAGTCAGAACTAGAATTCAGAGCAGACTAATTGACGTATAGTCCATCCCGGTACTTCTAGTGCACTAATGATGCTTTTCACCTTCTCGCTCCGTGTCAGAATAAAAACGCCTGGATGTGTGGCACTGAGGAAAGGCACACACAACCTCACTCCTTCAGCTGATTTTCCCCGAGAATAAAAGAACAGAAATACTTTTGCAACACAGCCTGCCGGTGCTGCCGCTCTGCGCTGGTGTCTCGGCAGCCCAGCAACGGCTGTGCCATCGAGGCCGGCGGCTTCTCGGTCCAAGGGCACACACGGAGATTTTGTCCTTTCCATTCATCCCTCCGGCTTGAAATATACCATCATTTCCTTCACGTGGGCCAAAAAAATTTGCTTTTCTTGTCCCGTTTCTCATTTTCGTTCAGCCACGAGCCTAGAGGTTTCTCTCTCCTGATCCAATTCCCCTAAGCCTTAGGCATCAGGCCCAGCATTAGCCCTTGCTTTGATTCCCAGGTGCCTCCGTGGGTATAAAACTGAAGGCGGACAGCTGAAATGCCAGCACTATGTGTCTCTACTCTTGTAGAGGCCCACGTGTTTTCTCGGTCTTAAAACCCTTGTTTTTTGTTCTGCCTCTCCCCAAATGGACAATTTCCACCACGGGTATCTTCCGCAAGATATTATGAACGCAAGACTTTGAAGCACAAAGGAGAGTTTTGGGGCAATTTAAAAGAAATGCAATATCAAAGAAAAAAAGCACAAAATCAACTCTACCGAGTACCTGGTTCATTTTCATATTTCAGTCCACAGACCCCTACGCTTCTCTGCTGAGCTGGATCCCAGAGCACTGACAGGTACCACATGGATGTGCTGTGGACTGAGCACGTAATTTGCTTTAAAGGCATCTTTTTTTTCCCCTATTTCTTCTCTCTTTCCATCTGATCTTCATTCTGTCCATTCCCTTTTTTTTTTTTTCCTGCTCCCTCCAGCTGATCACAGGGGCCAGACTGGAGACAGAGAGAAAAATCCAGGGAAAGAAACAGGGTGAGGAACAGCCTGAAATCAGCAGCTAATGACGAACAAATGGGAGGAACTTGAATAGATGGGCAGTCGTGCGCTGAGGATCCTGTAGCTGGGCCAGGGCTGCAGACACTGATCCTTAGTAGAAATGCTGCCACTGCACTGCTGGGAGTAACTGAGCCGGGGGGGGGAAATATTTAGGAAATTTTGAGAGTAAGATGTCATAGCAGTGAAGGATTAAAAGTAGGTTGAAGTCCAATTTGTCTTCATAAGTTCTCAGGTCACCAGGCGCTTGAGAAAAAGACCATAAAGACACTATATATCTGGGTAGATGGGAGAAGAGTTGTTTCACGTGATCGGGAGAGTATTTAAGGGACTTCGCTCCAGGGATGTCAAACAGCAAGTTCAGCTGCGGAGCGCCGAGCACGGCCCCTGCAGATGGGGTGTGATGCCGCCGACCAGCACCGACTGTGGCACGGGTGGACACCACATGGATCAGGGGATTAGAAGTGGGGAAACACAATCCAAATAGTGCAAAGGACTGACCAGACGATGTCGATCTCTGTGCGGGTTGGGATCACACCCAAAATGAGCCTCGTGTGAGCCACTGGCAACACCAGTAGTGAATTCTCCTCTGTGAGCTGGTCCTGCAGAGCTCTTAATTGGGCTTCAATGGCCACAGGGTTTGGCTATATAAACTGGGATTCGGTCTCAACATCACCCTGTGGCCAGTTATTGCTCTGCTTGGGAATAAGTCACAAGTCTTTTCCAAAATCTGCGTTCCTACAACAGCTGCGGCTCTAACATGAATCACTTTCGGGCTGGCTACAAACTACGTCCTTCTACCTACCCCCATCCGCTCGCATTCCTGCTTTAACAGTTATTGGGGGG
>VWZL01003416.1:403119-423824 GCA_013396915.1 Stercorarius parasiticus | reverse complement strand
CCCGACCTTTATCTTGTCAAGAGACTGTATTTTCATTGTGTTCGTATGGTAATTTAAATCACGCTAGGGCTCAGAGCATATAGTGTAATTGTAAGTCGGCGAGGGTTTGAATGCCATCACTGCTGTGCAAATAACATCATCAGCTCATCAGCTGTGTCAGTAACATTGCAATTATGTAAGCAACTATTATTTCCACCCCTGATATGCCATATTAGAACTTATTTTGGGGGCTGGAGCTGACAGGTATTCTATAAATATGAAAAGCACACAACAGCAGCCGAGCCATGGTTCGAGATAGGAACGTCGTCCCGCCAGGGCTTTCTGGTGGCATCACCGGCCGTGCAGGTACCACTGGATGGTCCTGAAGGAGCCGCTGGAAAAATTCTTGCTTTCCTGGAGCCCCTTTTGCCTTCACCCCACACCCAGGACCCGTTTCCTTTCCTCTTACCACCCTTTTGCTCACCCAAACACCAGCACTACCCTCAAAATAGCAAAGATTACTTTTAACCGCGGAAGAAAGTCACGTAGACATTTTCATTTGGTCCGCTGCAGAAGAGTCTTGGGGGTTTGGTGGTTGGTTTTAATATGGCTAAGCCATATTAATGGAGCTTGGCACTAAGCGATTAGTTTCTCTCAGACTTCCTGTGTGCTTTTGGCCAGATCAATGATTCCCTAAGCTTTTATTCCTGCTTCTTAAAAATGAGGCTAGCATAATGATTCCCTTCTCTAATCCTCTGCATGTTTATATGGTGAGCACGTCAGAGCAGAGCCAGCCTGCAAGGCTGTTCTTCAGAGAGCCCCAGCCTCCCCGTGCTCCGGTTGCAAGGGATCTCTTGGCAACGGAGGGGCAAAAGCCCACGAGCAAGTGCCAGCCCACCAAGATTCACCACCATGGTAGAAAACTCTTCTCCATGGCATCGCGCCCGGTGCTACACAAAGCCAACCGGCTGAAAATGTCACCCCTACCAGCTTCGTGGGGAGGAGGCGGCAGAGCTCCTCTCCCAAACGCGTTCCGTGTGCCCTCAGCACCCCGGGGAGGCAGATGTAATTGTCCATAAACTTCTCTTCTTGCCTCGCTTGCTGTCTCTCACACACGCACACCCCTCACCGACACAAACCCTGGCCAGAGCTGATGGCACGGCTTCAAGTTCAGGGCTGGGGAGCCCATCGGTAACAGCTCAATATATGAATAAATATAATAGGAAGCCACGCTCAGATTAATTCTCAGTCAGCTGTTCTGCGTTGTGCCTAAAGAAGCAACGCTCCACCGAGTGCGTGTCAGGATGATAGATTAGGACTTTATTTTATTTTTTTTTAAAAAAAAAAAAAAAAAGATTTCAGCTTAAAATGCAATTGGAAGATTGATTCTTTAGATCCTCACATTATATAGGGTCTAGGTCTTGAGTATAACTCAGTGTGAAGGGAGATGATTCTCATCTTCTCCTCACAGAAACGCTGCCTATCGCAAAAGCTGACAAAGGGTATGAATAAAGGTAAGGTATGGGGAGAGATAGCCATAAAATTACGAATGCCTGGTATTTACAGAATACCCGTACACAGTACTATTCATCTATATTTTTAGTTGTTTTGAAATCACCCCCGTAAGGAAGACGTGTCTATCTGAATGTACTCTTTATTAGAATAATTACGTTTTTATTATGGGGGGACACTGAGGTCATCTACTCTTTTACTGTATTCTCTAGTGTATTATATTCATGGGAAAACATATTTATTCAGAACTTCATTTTGATTTAATAGAAAAATGGTTCTTGCCACAGCAATGTGGAATACTCATTTTTCTCCATGTGTTGGTTTTTGGCATATAAATGCCAGAAGCCTCTGTTCTCTTTCCTTATCAAGAAAAACTCGCCTGAGATTAATTTCCTCATCATTCCTTCCTTTTAAAGTGGCTGTTTTTCAATGCCATTTAAAGACAGAGTTGTGATAAATTCCTGTTTTCAATGTACAAATTTCAATGAAAGAGTCTATTCCACAGCAGTAAAGTAATTGAATCCAAATGGAAAGGGACAAAAAAAAAAAAAGTTATGAAATCAGGTACCGCTACTCCAGCCGATTGGATTGTATGAGAGGTGCCTTCATGTAGTTTTCTTTATAATGACAATTAGTTTTGAAATAAACTGATTACAAAAGTTTTTAAAGTTTTTATAGAGGGGAAGGGAAATGCTTCTGACACCACTTCTTTATAATTGCAGATTGGACTAATTGAAGACTATTTATACCAAGTAGAAGACGATTACTTAAGGAACAAAAGGCTGAGAACAGCTAGGATGGAAAAAATTAAAATGAAGAAGATCCAAAGTACGCAGCAACATTAGAGCTTAGGAAATACAAAACTGTGCCTGATCAGCCCTAAGGACGTGGCCACACAGCAACCAAGAAAACTAACACTGTAGATATTCGATATTTAGTTCCACAAAAGCCACCTTTCCACTTAATGAGCCTTCCCCTCGCTATGGGGTATCTTTAGCAAGATGCTCCTGCACTTCATTAGTCTTAGCTGGTTGGAATAAATGTCTGTGAAAGGCTTATTTTAAATTGTCTTGTTTATTTAAATTGTAACACCCAGACAAACAGGGGCCTGTATTTTCTGCTCTGAGAATATTCTGCGTCCAAACTCTATAAAATCCTGCTGGCTTGATTATTGCCCAAGAAGGACTGAAAAGCAGGATCCCTCCATCCTTGGCTAAGAAGGATCCAGCCTCACGTTGCCTTCTTTCCTGGCTAATGCTTTACAATACAGATATTGGTATGACTTATTTGTGAAAAGTGGCATCCTGAATCTTGTGGCTGTGGCAAATTCAAGAAACACAACGCTAGGAAAAGAGAAAGAAAATTAAAAAAAAAGAAGCCCAGCTTTGCCTTATGCTTAAGAATGTGAAGTCCTTCGCTCTTGTCTGTGCCCTAAGGATGATATTTCCCCCGTTAGATGGTAATTGTGGGCTTTTCTAAATGCACAAAGCTCCAGGGAAGAGAATAACTGCACCTGCCTTCTACAGAGCAAACCTCTTGGTGAAGGCTCTGCACCACGCGGGCACATCTTACACCACTTTGGTCTTCAAGGGAGCACGGGTCCCCAAATCCCCTGAGACCCGTCGTCAGCGAGCAAAGCAACCCACCGCCTTTTCCATAGAGATCACCTTATCAGCCGATGTCTGACAGGCACCCCCAGCTGACGCGCGCAGCCTCTTCTAAGGCTGGCATTTCCTTTTGGTTCCCTGTGTTTGCTTTGTAAGAAAATAACCTCACCTTATAAAAACAGCACTCCGTTCATTACATTTCCTCATTCACGGGTGACTTTAAAACAAAAACATAGCAAGAAAGGAAAAATCCACCCCCCAGCCCTAAGATTTAATTAAAAATCCAGGACCTCAAAGGCACTTAATTCCCATTATCTATTTATCACAGACAGAAGTCTAAATCCTACAGATTTTTAGCTGCTAGAGACTGTCTTCCTAGGCTCTCATAGAAGATTTCTGAAAACTAAGAAAAAACTGGCAAAAGCTTTGATGGTCCTTTGTTCGCTGTGAACAGAGTAAGTATAAAGAAATCTTTTTGAGAAAATCGGAGCTAGCATGAGCTCCTTAAACATGTGGGACAGAGAAACGAAGAATTATTGCCCTTTGGAGACGGCATTATTTTGCTATGGGGTTGGTTTCGTCAGATGAAGTTTTATGACACATGGTGGCAATCATCCATCTTTGATGAGCAGACACACACTAAATCAGAAAGACTGCTCCCCACGGATCACCAAGTCAACACACAGTTTGGGAAATCATGAGGCTCTTAAGCAAATACTCTTTATTTGATGCAAGCTGGCTTACAGTTCTACAATATTAATGCAAAAATCAGGTATTTTTACCTAGAACGATGAAAAAGAATCAAGTGCACTGAAAACAGGTGATCTTTGGGAACAGAAAAGCAACACTGGCAGCAAAAACCGGTTGTGCGCGCAACATGGACAAGCCGATCTGAGCGCAGTGAGAAAGATGTACCAGTCTCATCGCGGAGCTTTGCGAGAGACCCAGATCCGAGACGAGAGGGGACATTTCACTTTTCAGATGCCAGGTAGGGCAGAAAACCTGTCTTATGCTGCAGATCAATACATCACTGAGAGAGAGAGGCTGTAGCCCAAATCAATCTGTTAGGCGTTGGAAACATGTAGGCCAACGCTTGGCTACAGAGCCCTTTGGCCTCCAGAAAGCCGGAGACTAAAGCAGTTGTCAGGAGATGAAGTCAGCTCTGAAACAGCACAAAGCAAACGTGAAAGGAGCCTCTGTCGCGGAGGAGGGCATTGCTGTTTTCCAAAAATAACCAGCTGCAATGCACAGATTCCCAGGCTCGAACCTGCATGGTATTTTATTCAGGACTCGTGGAGAGTCATACTCCATGAATATATACTACATTTTGGCTGGACAATGGGGAAGAAGCCAGGAGGGGAGTATTTCTGATGCTTGCTGCACACAGCAGAGTTTCTAAAGCACGAGATTCACTAGGATCACCTACAAAAATTAAAACACATCCTAATAATTAACCTGCCTTCTAAAGGAATTGCAGACTATCTTATAACGATTCTCTGGCCTCTTAGCTGGTGATTTCTATAGGGTGATGAGATACACCATGGCTCTTCGCATTCAGAAAATATTATTACTAGTTGGACTTCATTCCTCATCCTCCTTTTTGTTAAGGGGACATTAAAAACAGCCCGGCCGATGGTTGCTGTGGCTGTTGTAGTCCCATACACAAGGACACATCTGAGACCACTCCCCAAGAGTCCCACTTTCAGGTCACTTCTCTTTGAAAGACTAGTTTCCGAATGAATGATGGGGTTTTGTTTCCCTCCATCATCGAAATTTTTTGTCACAGAAATGATTTATCTGTTGACAGCTTGGTTCACTGGCCCCAAGCAACTAATGCCAGCTGAAACCACTCGATGAAAAGCAAAGAACGCTATACCAATTTAAAGAAAGGGGGACAAAATAAAAGGTATAAATACCCTCTCCCCTAAGACTGCCTCGTAACTCTTCTGCTTGTTGTCGCAGTCCTTGCTTCCTTGTAAATGCCAGAACCTCTGTACTAAGCCCTGGAAGGGACAACGAGCACAAGCAGAGTCAGCTCCTTCCGGTGTTAGGTAGATGTTCACTGTTGGGTTACAACACCAATTACCACTCAGAGAAGGTACGACCAAGCACTGTCTGGTCTAAAAAACATTTTTCACTTTCACTATTTGTGAAGTCTCTTCTGTCAAAGGGGTGTGGTAAAAACACTTGAAAAATACAAGGTGGAGAATGGCTCTACAGCTGAAGTAAACACATCACCAGAGGAAGAAGATGAGATGCACTCGTGACATCCAATGCTAGGGACTAATGCACTAATGGCATCCCCTTAATTAAATCAGTAGTGTGCTGTTGCTAATATCCCTTTGTAGTCAACGAGAGGGATAGTACTGAGAAAGTAATTCGGAACACCTCAGTCACACTCCTGCCTCTGCAAGTATCTCCCTCTACCTCTGTTTCACATCAAAGGTGAAGGAGAAAAGAATGGCTACAGCAAGTTTTTAAACATGACTACACAGATTGCAAGCTCCCGAGAACAAGGGTTGCCTTACAGTCCACTCCAGGTGGCCTCTTCGCAATTAGCGTATTAATACTTCTAAACAAAACACCTCTTAAGAAGGAGTTCCATATTAAGAAATCTATAAACTAATCATGAGTTTATTGACACAGAAGACATAGGAGGGATATTAGGCACCACGCAGTACTTCCAAAACAAAGTCCATGGCTGAAATTAGAAGAATCTATATTCATATAGACTGCATTATACTTACAACCCAGCGAAGAGGTCACATAAACGTAACCTGTTGCTTATTCAGTGGCTAGATGGGATCACCCATCTGTAATCTCAACAAACAGAACAACAGGAGGCCACAGCTTTACATTTTTCCATTTGAGCTACAATCATTGTCACAAGAGCCAATTTCATGTTGGGCTGTTTCTTGTTCTTGTTGCAATTCATCATGAGAAGACATGAGATCTAAGATACGTCGGCAAGGCATAGTCCATGAATAATACAGCGCATTACTTCGACCTTTTCGGTTTGCTTTGTAGCGTGATTGGCCAACCATTCCTGTCCTCCCCTGTTAACCACCCCATTAACCTGGGAGGAGAAGGTGGAACGGACAGACAATTAGCCAGCAGAATACTAAGAAGGTTAACACAGGAGCGCACAGCCCTGGCTTTCTTGAGCTTTAATGGGTATTAAGATTCTGCAATCTCTTTCCTCTTTCGAAGTCTGCAGGGAAAAAATAGGAAATTGCACAAAGTGAACTTTGTTCTCATTTCAGATTATAATCATGTAGTTCCTTTCAGATGTCACACTTGGATGATTCTAGTTTATGCGTGAATAAACCGAGAAGAATGTTTATTTTTACCCCTCTCAATATGGAGAATATTCAATTAGAGCGGTGAACTTTTTCTTTGAAGCTGGTCATTCTTGAGCAAAGGAAAATTGGAGAAAGTAGAGGCGAAAAAGCTCCATACGGCAGTCGTCTTTAAAAAGGTCACGCTTGCTACACTAACTATGCGAGCTGAGTCATTCCAGTCATTTCCTAGTCAAAGAGAGGAAATGGTGGAACTTTTCCATCCTGTGGGCTGTCAGCAGCAGAAAGCTTTATCTCGGTATTCACCAGGGCAGGCGGATCTCACATGTCTCAGGCACATGCAGAAAAGAAGGCACAGCAGGGCTTGGTGGAGTTTCAGAAGTGCCCGGTGAAAGCAGCTGCCCCGTTTCTCACGGCTTTCATACATCTTTGTAAAATCTTGCAACTTTTTGGAAAGATCACACCATCGTGAATGACACAGGTATATAGGCAGGTATCAGGAAATGTTTTATGAAGTCTTGTAGTCAAAAGACCTAATTTGAAGACTTTACGTGAGCTTCTTTTGCTCGTAAACATTTTCTAAGCATTGCTCTGGTGGTTCGGTGGCGATGACCTGGGATAGTTTGTTTTTCAGACGCTGCCATATTCTTGTCTTTGTACCAACGTGTTACTCTGAGTTGCTATTAATAGCAATGATATGAAATACTTACGTTAGATGGAAGAAGTGGGGGCAAAGAGAAAGGGACCTTTCTGCTACCCATTAGAACATCTAATTTTACATTTATTACAGGTATTGACCGCAGTAACGCAGAGTCTTTTTTATTATCTCACAGTGATAATATAATCTCTATTTTGCTTAAGGTGAACAGTGATATCCAGACAGGAAGAATTACTAACAGAGAAAAGATAAAGCTTTAAATTAGAAAAATGGCTTCGTGGTTTCTCTCTGTAATACATTTTAAGTCCAGAAGGGACCATTAAGATCACCTATATGCCAAGGATTTTTACACTCTGCTTTTTGATATATGGGATCTCAAGTAACATACCATTTCTTCTGACCCTTGCTCTTGAGCATTATCTTTGATGGATTTTTACAAACTATGTATTGAAATAATCACACACTCAGGGGCAGGTTCACAAACCGAAAGAGATTAGAGAAACATAATTTCCTTTCAGAGGTGCAGCTGCTCTTTTGGGGATAAAAGTTTTACTGTGTTTTTGTGACATTTCAGTGACGGAAATCAGCACAAAGAAAAGTTTATCAGCCTTTAACATGCTGATTTGAAAAGATCTGGAGCAATTTTAATGAGCCTTTATTTTTGATTTAAAGTCTGGAATAGAACTGAATATTTCTGGGCATTTAGTGAGAAAAGTTATAGCAGAGTTAAACCGTTTACCAGCTCTCCGTAACTCTACCCACTGCCGTCCAGGACTAGATGGACACCATCATCACGAGAACTTCCAACCTCAACAACTCATTTCTACAGATCATTAGCACGAATTAAAACATATCGCAGATTAGGGGAGCAGTAATCGTGTCAAGCACAGGTTAAATTCTGGGTATGCTGAATAGAAGAGGCAAATGAAGGCGGGTGGGGAGGGGAAGAGACAGACATTCCATTCTTGCATTTTTTCTAGTGTCTGGGTGACCTAGGGAGTACCTGCGGCAGTGAATGAATCGTCCCCTCCCGCAGATAAGGAACTAAAAATCTCATTGTTCTTCGGGCTCCCTAAATGAGGGCTGAGGTGATCCATAAGAGAACAAGAGTGCCAGGAAACACGCTGAGCTGTTATACTGCCTTGAACAGTTTGTCTCCAAAGCCTCTTTTATAAGCGACGCAGCAGTAACTTTATTTTTGAAATATATTTATCCACCACTATTGTTAAACGGGCCCTAAGAATTTTTGTTTTCCAGAGGGATGAGACCATCAGCTTTTACATATCAACAAACAAGCAGAGAGAAAGCTTTTTTTTTTTTTGTTAAGATATGGAGCGTCACTTTTTGTGGGGGGAAAAGCTGCAGGTGCATAAAACCGAATTCTGCCATTTAATTAGTAATCAGCAATGATCTGTCAGTCAGAGTTACTGTAATTCATGAACTGTTAAGTCAAAGCAAAAATGGCAAGTAATTAGACTGTATCCATTAGAGCTTCACTAGCACTCACTCATACAGCTAGGGTTTCAATCTGAGGAAGAAATGGAAGTGTGAAACTCCTTAGTATATTCAGCTTTTTAATTAGCAATCAGCACTGATTTGTCAGCCATGCCAAGGCTAATGCACGAGCCGTTGAAACACAGAAAAAAAGGCACATTTTCAAAACCATTTATGCTTATATTTACATTCCCTCCAGGCTGAAACATTGGAGAAACCACTGAACTATCATCCTTGCCATCACAGAGCAGCAGAAAGCATGTAGGAGCTTACAATCCAACATAGCCAACGCATTACTGACTGCTTGGGTAAAGGCAGAAGTTGAATATTTATGAGAGGTAGTTAGCATCTCCAAACACTGACAAATAAACATTACCATTTTTAACCACACATGAAACAAAATCTCCAAGAGCTCGGCTAATACAATTTATATGCCAGTCAATCCCATTTTAAAGAATCCGTTAATAAATTGATAGCGTGCTTACCGGGCTGTCACGCTTTCCTGCATCTCTGGATGGAGAAGGCGGCGGTGGAAGAGGAGTGGAAAAAGTCCTCCTTTACCCCATCTTCACAGGTGCCGGGGAAACCTGCGCTGGCGAGGCAGAACACAGCCCACTTCTGGCTTTGGTAGGTGCAAGATTTTCTCTCCTCTGAAATAGGATGGGCTCTACAGCGCTCCTGGTAAGCGAGCAGCAAAATTGGGCTCTCCAGCACTCAGCCAAAATACTTCCTTCTTCCTCAGCCCTCAAAGAAATGGAGGGGCTGGAGGAGAGGGGGAATGAGAGGTACAAAGGTTCTCCTCTTTCTACCAACGCTAATATAAACATTAGACCCTTAATTGCTTCATTTCACCAATAGAAAATACCCACACTAGGCCTCCCTACGCAGGGTAAAAATAAAAGGATGCTTCACATCTCTTTGCAAGCATCTTTTTTTCGCTACTTCATCCATATACGCACTCATATATATAAAATAACTTGCTTCAACAACAGAGAGTAGCTCCCGCTACAGTCTGACTCTACACTTTAGGTCAGTGTATGGATCAGCTGATAAAGGCACCAAGACAGCTTAAACTCATTACAATTTGCAGGTAGGGTGGTAATTGCACTCCTAACTGCCTAAATTAGGCACACAAATGCATGGTTGCCTTAGTATAGAGGCTGACAGAATACTCTGTGCCAGCTGAAAATTCAGCCCTAAAGTGTGGTCGTGTTCTTATCTACAAATGACTTTTCTTTGCCTAACGTCTGACAGCGTTACATCTATTTCGCTAGATGTTTAATTAGTTTGTTTTCATGGTGTTCTCATTTCCATTTTAGCTTTCGTCACTGATGGGACAGAGCAGGTTTCTGGCTCCACACTTAAAACCGGTCCCAAAGCAAAGAACACAGCACCAGTTTGCCTTTGCCCTTCCAACGTCAGCTGCGTAGAGCACTCGGCTAACATTTTAAGCTCTCAACAGCTTTTGTGTTTTTAAAGTACGTTTTAGCTCGCCCCTGGTTTGTCTCTGATGGCTGGCTTTCAGAGGTTGTAAACATCCATCTCACAGTGGAGTTTGCAGTTCCTATTTTTGAAACAGCAACTTATTTTTCTGCAAAATACAGGTCAAGCCGTCCTGTTGAATCTACAACACATTCACAAGCAGGTGCTCTCAAGCAGCTGTAATGTCTCCACCTTTTCTCTTTGAACAAAAACCTATAAAAGATTAATCATCTTAGTGCAGAAATGCTTTAATAGCTTGCAGTGTGTGATTATGAATTCTAGGTATAGGCTTGTGAATGGCTGGGCTGCTCAAGCCCAGACTAAGCTACGCAATGTTCAGAGGTTTTAGATGATTTAGATATCAACATAGGTATCAACAGTTCAGATGACTTAGATACCAACAAAAGGAGTTCAGCTCCAACCTGTGGTCCAGAGTGCCTCTGGTCTCTTGGCCAACTGCTGGCTCCTTTAATACCTCAGTGGGTTTTTTTCTAATTTATTTAAGCAAGCAAATAAACTATTGCTTCCTTACATATCACCCTGCCTCAGTACAAGCTTTAGTCTACGCACGCCGTCCAAACTACCACCCAAGAGCTGTACCGGATTCTTAAACACCATTCATAGTATAAACTTCTGAGCACTATTCCACATTTCAACCGGTAAGAAAGATAGGTTGATAACACAATACATCATTTTCTCAAAATGCTGAAGGGCATACTTAGATAAACTCCACGGCAACCTACATAGAGCAAACCTACTCAAAGAAATTATCCTCTTGGAGCACTACTACCCAGATACACATACCAACAAGGGAAGCGAGCAAGCATGCTGCTAGAAAACCCCATTCTCCTCGAAAGCACAGATCAGAACAGCGAGCCATCCTCACCTAACACCCGCCCAACAGAAGACGCTTTCCTTTCAGAGCTCTTCTTCAATTTTCAGAGGTGCCAATTTAGAACAATGGTTAAGAGTGAGGAGCCTTGTAGCAACAAGCACGAGCTCATTGACCTGTTTGATTTTGTAGAGAAGGTTGTGTTTTAAACAAAGATCATCTTTTGACCTCCTCTTCAGAGAGTTCCAGTCTCTAAAAAACAATTCTTCTGTACGCTGAACGTGGGCTGGCTAACTCGTTAGCAGAGTGGTAAGTGAATGAGAGTTACATTAGAAAGAAACAGCCTTTCTATCCCAAAGTTTGTTCCTTAAAGAATCCCACAACGGTCCCATAGTTTTTCCGATACAGAAATGCCAGCATAAAGACTTAAGAAATTATACTTAATTGAACTAAACTCTCTGAAGTTTAAAAAATTTCTCAGGAATTTGAATTGTCTGTATCATGATTGAAGCTAGGTATTGTACAAAACCAGAAGATTATTGTTACTCAACAAGGCACATCCCATAGCGGCTAGATGGTAAAAGTATTATTGCTTAAAATTCTGGTTTTGAGAACCAGTCTCACCTAAAATTTAAAAGAACACCAACCAAAATACCCCCCAAAATTATGTACTTGTGCTGACGTTGCAACATGCGCATGTAATATTGGAGATGGAGAAGGTGGTGACAAACTTCTCATTTGTAAAAAAATTCTTATTTTTGCTTGTTTCTCTACTCGGAGCACCTCCCAAACTTAGGAAGCTCACTGCCACCTCTAATCCTGTTCGGTCACGTACTTTAATTTCTTGCTGCTGTGTGACAGCTGTAAAGCTAATAAGCACGCTGTCCCACACCATTATCCACTCAGGCAATAGCAATAACTGACCAGACCCCCACAGGCCCCTGCTCAGTATGACCACGGTGGATACTAAGATTTGTTGTTCAACAGGTAGATATCAGCCACTTTTGTATTTGCTCACAGTTTCCTCTCTGCTAGCAAACTTGTAATGCTGTCACACAAGACAATGCCTTATGAAAACCAGGTCAGATGGTTCCTACTTTTTTCCTCTGGTATCCAAAAGACACATTACACTGGTAATTAGATTGAGAACAAGTTGTCAAAGCAGCAAATCGGTGTTAATTATTATCTATCACCTTGTTATTTTAACCCAAAGTCTCACTGTTTTCACTTCTCTCTGCCTCACTGAACAACTTCTGGTCCTCTGACAGTCAATATCCAAAGAGCAGTTAACGGCTTTAGTACAGTCGTAAAATACACCGTGGTGGGGTATCCTCTCACTGATTTGGGACCAAGCGTGCCTCCAGTTAACTGTGCTAGAGTACATCACCTTGGAGGGTAGGCAAAGAACAGTAGACAAAGTAACGAATAGAGTCTCTGTTTTAAATCATCTCATTTAATGACAAGGAGAGTGAGATGCCCTTTTTCCTCTTAGTCCTAATCCAAGATTTTCTTTTTTTTTTTTTTAACCGTACACCTGTATTTTAAAAAAAAAAAATAGAGGCACCTCATGCTGAAACTTGACACAACAGGTTAAGATAATAATGCGTGGAGAATGCAGGAGAGGGTAAAGTCACCCTGGAGGCAGGCACAGTCTTCCTTCTTTTCCTTCTTCAAGGCTTAACAAGGTTGAACAGAACTAGTTCCTCCATCAGAAAGTTATATGTTAAGAAACAAAAAGCAGTAGGACTCAGCATTCCCAACAATCATTTTCCCTTCATTTAGCAACAAGAGAGCCGTGCAGTAGTGGTAATGACAAGAGCAGGCAATACAGTAAGCACGAGAGGTTCAAGTGGTTTTGACTGCAAGTGAACTTGAAAGAGAAGCTAAATACAAATAATCTGGCAATTAAAGATGACCAGAGGAATAATGATAGGCTGATATTATCATAAGTGTCCTGGCTTGAGGTAAAACAGAACCAAGAGAACCACAACAGTAAGTCAAGGTTGAAGATGCCCTTCCAAAAATAACAAAAAAAGAAAGCCAAAAGCTGTTGTTGATTTTTTAGCATAGTATTTATTGAATAATTTATTTCCTAGAGCCACTATATTATGTGTCAGTGCATATTTAGCTCAGATGTTTATTTTGAATGAATAAGGACAAAAAACCCCTGGATACACATTTCCAGGGGAAGAGGAGAGAATGGTGAATATATTAAGTAAAAAAAAAAAAGTGGGGTTGTGGAAGCTTCAGGCCTCCCGAGTTTGGAATAGCTATACAGGTGATCAGAGTACATTTGTAGGCTGGAGCCCGACACAACGCTTTTATGTGAAAAGACAAAGTGGACTCTGGTAAAAGCCTGTTTAGCAATGCCACAAGCAGAGTTATTTTAAACAGTTTATTTACATTTTTTGGATTGGCAAAAGGAGATATAAAAAACAGTGAAGTCCAACACGTTCAGAAGCATCACTAATTACATATAGACATAAGACGAGATACCGGTGGCTAAAAAGAAACCAGAAGTTGAGAATTCCTGCCAATATAGACAGCTAAACCATTAATGAAATGCATAAATATACATATTTAGATAGTTCCTGAGATAGTATGATGCAATCCTAACTGTTGAGAGGAGATGAAAGAAGCGAATGGATAGTTTTGAAGGAAGACAAATTCATGAGAAAGCCAGGGAAAAGCCTTAGGAGTACTACACCTGAAGTTTGACACACCAGAATTGGGCCCTCAAGTTATGATGTCACACCAATAATCCCATGCATTAAATAACAATTCGTTAACCAAGTCTGTGGAAGGTGTGAGGTTTGGGTGTTATGTTTAGTAGCCCTACTAAAAGGGAATGCAATTATTTTCCTCAGACTTCCACTTCAAAGAAATTCAAAGAATTCAACTGATCATTTTTGGTGGTCAAACCTAGTCACAGCCGTTAAGCTTCCTGCTCAAATAAAGCCATGTAACATACCACAGCGTTACAGCGAGGCTGCAGAAGACCATAATCACAGAAACTCAGTACTTTTTTTTTAATAACAACCACATTTATAAGATATCTGGAATAAGCAGCTGTACAACAGGTTAACTGTCATACTTGTCAGGTCAGGTACTTCATAATGCATCTCCCTTTAAGAAATCAACAATTCAGACATTAGAGCGCTCGGCCAATTGATGAAGTCAGGCAAGCACGGGAGTCATCCAAACCAGCGGTAAGTTATATGAACGTCATCTTCATTTCAAAGTCTGACAGACTAGCTTATTGCCTAGAGGGGACAATTTCCATAGAAGAAAATGCTTCCATTATATTGGTGAGCAAAATAAGTTTCTGCAAGGGAATACTGTGTCTTAAATGAAGACCGAGTTACTTATTCCACTGATTGGCTGATCTGCTTCAATACAACTAAAAACCTCTCGTGATTAACTTAGTGTTATCTAACATTTCACTAATCATTGCTAAGTGCTAATGACTAAGGTACCACTCATGTCAGTAACAGGTCATTTGAACACCCAGCTGCTTGTCAGTCACTACAATACAGCATCATATTTTAAACCTGCTTCATATCAAGTGGGTTGTTGATCGACTTAACGTATGACTCCTTTTTTCAAAGATTGAGGGAAGGCTGACCAAGGAAGGAGAAGGAATACCCTGTGGGGGAAGGAAAAAAAAAAATAAAGTTAGTTGATCATTTATTAGCCAAGGGCATTAGTGCAGTAGTCTCTCAACCTCGATACATGCTATAAGGAATGTAACAGTACAGAAGATATTTCAGGTTGGCAGCTTTTGAAATTAATGGTTCAGCATTTCTAGATTTTGAGCAGCAAAGTTAAACAGCACCAAACAAGAAGAATGCATATATTTAAAAAAAAAATGCAGAAGAAAGATTTGCCTTGTTCCCAGCCTTGAGAGATTCAGAATGCAAAAACATGTTTTTGAAGAATAGCTGTTAACCAAGTATTAGAGCACATCTTGCATCACACTTTTTGCATAACCTCCCTCCAAATCAAAGGCAAGATATGATAATATCTTGGAAGAACAGAGCTCCCCTCAAATCCTACAACTTTCTATATTCTTAACAGCTTTGAGCCCCAAATTAGATGCTGAACACATGCCTTCTTGGCTGCAGAGGGCAATAGGCATCACAATTTGTCAAAGCTTGCTTTAGCTGCACCTGGGTGGGCACAAACTAGGCAAGAAGCTGACTCTTCTGGTGCTAGGAGCACAGGCTGCTTCTGGGACTTAAAGTTACAGTGAAAGCAGCACATCAATATGTAGCACTAAAAGTTAACCTCATTGGATCACTTGAGATTTTATATTCTTTTTACATTAGACTTCAAGATACTGTCACAAGCAATGTTCTGTTGCTCTTTATAGCCCAGCCAAGCTTTTCAGCTTATAACCATGTCATGGTGGTTCGGTTCAAGAGTCTTTTAAATGGGGATATTTTGAGCAGGTAAGGATATACCACTCCACTATGAAGTCTAATGCCTGCTTATGGCATGTGTTCTATTTGCACTCACAGGCAACATTTGAGAATTAAATCCTAAACTCCTCTTAATAGAGCAGCTCTTATTAGATTCTAAAGTGTTTTATACAGGATATTTTTTCTATTTACAGACAGGGGAACAAAAAAACACTTAACACCATAGGTAAAATTAGTTGCTCAAGGACTTCCCTGCAAGCAAATTAAAAGTCCCCAGAAGTCTGGCCAGTGAGCTACACTGCCACTTAGACAACTGAACTGAAATAAGAAATAATTCAGTTGTATAGAAATAAATTTTGAGAGCTCCAATCAACAGAATTGGAGCGATGCACGTTAACACCACATTTGACAGGTCCCTTTAGGCTGCACGAAGATGAATGAGCAATCTACAATTAGGAAGGGGTTCAAGAGTTACTCCAAACAAGACGACACCACAAAAACTCAGAAAAATTAAAGTTAAAAGGATGTGTGAAAGAATTAACTTTGCACCCAGAACTAGAAATAGAACTAGACCACGTGCGAGTGTTGACTCCAACCCCATGCACTAGAAGTCAAAGAAAACCCCAACACCATTTAAAATGCTTTGTGGATTCTAGGGTTTTATATAGTTGTACCATGCTGTCTTAGTTTAGAGGAATGAAGATTTTTTTTTGCTCACTTCCTGTAAGATGGGCATTAACAGTCGGGATTTGATGTACAGAATTTTTCAGCACCACACTGGTTACTATCTCCAGCATCATCACAAGTGGTAATAATAATAGGCACAGGACACAATCTGTCCAAGGCATGACCATTTAAGCTTTCCGAGTTGGAAGAGGTTTTTTCTTCTACAGCATTTGAAAGACGAATATTTGGAGAGCCAGGACACAGCACAGGTCGAGGCCTGGAATTTTGAGAGCTCCAATCAACAGAATTGGAGCGATGCACGTTAACACCACATTTGACAGGTCCCTTTAGGCTGCACGAAGATGAATGAGCAATCTACAATTAGGAAGGGGTTCAAGAGTTAGTCCAAACAAGAAGACACCCAAGCATCCAAGCTTTACTGATATTTTTACTCTAGAGTTTTTCTACACCAACACATCCCCACGTAAGCACAGGCCAGGATTTTATTTAAGTAAAACATGTCTGAATAACAGCTTTAGACTCTCTCAATGGACTCAGACAGGTTTCCTGCAGCTTTAGTTTCCTACTCCAGAACTGCACTGGTATCCCAACTTGAGGGGCTGGAATCCAAACCTCTCTTTTCCCCTTAACCTTATGATTCAACCAAAAAGGCTTTATCCAAGTTCAGTGATGCGTGGGATTGGTTAAAGAAAAAACACACAACATCACATACAACATCTGACCTGCTTGCAAGCTGCAGCTTACTGCCTCAGAGGTCCAAGAACTCTGGGAAGAATTTGAAATAGGAAAATAGGTATTACTACTATAGGTTCCTATCATTTTGTGGAAAACAGTCTTTTTGCATGGGGTAGACACACAAAGAGAAGAGTGCATGACTTGCATTGTCATGAGAAGTGAGATACAGTTCTGTATCAAAACGAAGACAGAATATTAGAATTCAAAAACTATGGTTGAAGCAAACTCAGATTCTCTGAGATTTCTACCAGCCACACTGGTAGATTTTAATTTTTTTTATTATTTCCTCTAAAGCAAGGGAGTCCACGGTGATACTTCCCCCTTTATTAATTCATATTTTCTCATTCCTACCTCATGTGGGAGAGAAGGGCAATATCTTTATGTTGTACAATTTAATGGCCCCTCAAACATACTGAGTTATGTCAATATTAAGGTACTGACCTATCAGGCACTAGTAGAAAGATACACAGGAAATCCTATTCTTGGCCTTCTGTCCTACAAACTACAGACTTTGAAGTAGACATTTATTCAGCATACAGATGTACTCAAACACTACAATAAAAGCAAAGATGATGAAAAAGTCCCTCCAAATCTAGTCTGCTTTACCAGGTTGCACAAGGAAACTGAGTTTGACTTAATGTAGCAGAAGAAAGCTGCAATAGGTAGCCAGGCATAGCAGAAGAGTTGCAGTACATAGAACAACATATTGTTTTACCAAGTTTTATAAGCAGTTAATTCCCTTGCCTTTTTAAAAAGCTCTCAGGCTGCAGCACCTGTATTTCTCTATTCTTCCTTCCCAGGTTGTCTCACAGGATGTCTATCATCTCACTACTTTCACTGATACCTTCAACCATACTATTCAGGGTTGTACGCTACATTTTTATTTATTGTCCAAAAATCAAAAGCATGAACCAACGTAAGACTATATTGGAAGTTTCTCACTCTCAGAAGAGGATACATTTTCCAATCTCCAGCAAAAAGGGAGGGGATTTTTTTTTCCCCTAACTTAACTGTACAAGGCAACTCCCAGTTTCCAGTACATACAGCAGATTTTTCTGCTTTTTCAGCAAGTAAGCTTTCTCATTAAACAACTCTTGCTCAGAAAATAACACGTCTATGAATGTAGTTAAAAATAAAGTTTTCCACTGTGGATCTTGATATTGTTAAAGTAAGATCAGCACCAGACATTAAAATAACTGTGATCTTAAAAAGGTTACTTATTTGGCCTGCACAGCCAAATCACTTACCACTAACGATGACGTACTAGTGAGTCGGCTGCCTATATAACTCTCATTAGCTGAACTGGGACTTCTTCCTTCTGTTGCGCTATGTGACATCAAAGCCCTTCGAAGAGCTCTCTTTGGTGTTTTTGAGAAAGAAAATGCTCTTGTAACCTGAAAAGTTTGACAAGCAGTTATACACTGACCAAAAAAATATCAGGCTGTAGTAACTACTACAATACAGGCTACCATTCAAATTTTGAACATCTGTAGGACATGTATCAGTGTGAATATGACTGAATATGTGTCTAGCCAAACACACACACCCACAAGGTGATCTGACTTTTAAGGCTCCCCATCACCCCTGCTCTTCTCACTCTGTCCAAGAATGACGACAACATGGGGGGGGAGCGGCTAAGCCACACACAAAGGAAGCCGCACACAGGCAGACACCAGCATTCAGCACCTACTTCCTTGCTATTTCGGTCTATTTCACTCCCAGGACACGCACACTCTACACCCATCCTATTTTTGAAGGTACTTGAATTTAGATAATTGCATGCAGCTTTAAAACTCCATTCAATATGCTAAAAACAGTTACAGCTGAGGGTTGTGAGGTTTTTTTTGTAATATATTTATAAGATTTAACATATTGAACTAAGAATAATTTCCATAACAGACTCAAAAATGACCACATAATACTTATGACCATAATACTTAAGACTGTACACAGACACTACAAAACTACTCAGTCAAAACCACAAAACACTCCCCACCTTTCTTTAAGGAGCTTATACTTAAAGAGTTTTAGTTCAGATTAAGTTTTTCCTGCCACTACTGTTAACAGGAATACTAGCACAATCCCCTGACTAAAGTGGGTTTTACTGTAAAGTGCTATCTTTGTAGCATCTTACCTTTTTTGACGTTTTCTTTATTGCCCTGGATGCTCTGCTTAAAGTACTGTCCATATCTTTAGTATTTACTTCAACTGAATCAGGATCAGCAGTATAAATGAGATTTTCCTACAGACAAAAATAGCCTTAATTACGGTCGACAAACATCACCACTTGTCAAAATATCATTCTCTAGTTCATTAGATGAGATTTAGAGGTTTTAATTGCCATATTCCTCCATATTTAACTCTTAACATCCAGTTAAGCAGCTATTTGCTTTCATGCCATTTCATGAGATTTACTGCTGGTGCAACCAGTTTATGAAACCCCTTCATCAGTAGATTTATGTTTGGTTTGATTCGGTTTCAAGTTCAGCATCGATCACAGTAAAGTTCTGAACTCTAGATAGAGAGTTTCACAACATATGTACCCCTTTGTTTCACTGACACATCTCCCACTCTTCTGAAGTGAAATCAGCTCCAGCTGTCTATCAGTAAGACTAAACCTTTCAGCTTAAGCCAAATAGATGTTTCAGAAGAGCCACAAGGTTGGTTTGTTTTTATTATTTTTTTTTCCACGCCCCATTCTTCAACTCTAGCATATGCAAAGCAATCTCTGGTGAGCTACTTATAAAACATGCGGAGGGTGAGAAGGGGCACACATGGGAGTGGGAAGTTGCTGGGGTGGGGGTTTTTTGTTGTTGGTTAGGTTTTTATTTTGAGAAAAGACGGTTTACCTAAAAAAAAGTTGTGGGGAAAAAAGAAATAAGAACACCAGACAGCAAGCGGTATGGCTATTCCTAGTGTCCAGTAGAGCAGTAATCAAAGCCTTTACTGCCACCACGTGGCAAAGTCAACACTACCTGTCTCACATGCTGCTACAGAGTTGCTGAAGGCCAGGGAAAAGGGAAGTATGCTTAAATTGCTCAATTTGACATTTAAATCAGCAAGAAAAAAGTATTATATAATTGGTACAAAGCAGCAGTTACAGAAACTATAACTAGTGCGAACCAACATAGTAGGTTACAATTTGTCAGCATATGGGAGGCAATTTGTCAGCGTAACTGGAGGTTGTTCAAGACAAGCAGCATGGCTTCAACAAGGGTAAGTCCTGCTTAACCAACCTAGTGGCCTTCTATGATGGAGTGACAACATCAGCAGACAAGAGAAGAGCTAGGGATGTCGTCTGTCTGGACTTCTCTATGGTCTTTGACATGATCCCCCACAACATCCTTCTCTCTAAGTTGGAGAGGTATAGATTTGATAGGTGAGCTGTTCAGCAGATGAGTAATTGGTTGGATGGTCACATTCAGAGGGTAGTGGTCAACAGCTCGATGTCCAGACAGAGACTGGTGACAAGTGGTGTCCCTCAGGGGTCTGTATTGGGACCAGTACTGTTCAATATCTGCATCAGCGACATACACAGTGGGATTGAGTGCACCCTCAGCAAGTTTGCAGACAACACCAAGCCGAGTGGTACAGTTGACATGCCTGAGGGAGAGGATGCCATCCAGAGGGACCTGGACAAGCTCAGGAAGTGGGGCTGTGTGAACCTCATGAAAGGTCCTGCACCTGAGCTGGGGCAGCCCCCAGTATCAATACAGGCTGGGCGATGAAGGGATTGAGAGCAGCCCTGCCAAGGAGGACTTGAAAAGCTGGACATGAGCCAGCACTGTGCGCTTGCAGCAAGGCCGGCAGGGCAAGGAGGCAATTCTGCCCCTCTACTCTGCTCTGGTGAGAGACCATCTGGAGTACTGTGTCCAGCTCTGGGGCCCCCAACATAAGGGCGTGGACCTCTTGGAATGAGTCCAGAGGAGGGCCACAAAGATGATCAGAGGGCTGGAACACCTCTCCTACGGTGGGGGTTGTTCAGCCTGGAGAAGAGAA
>VWZL01003416.1:375872-402863 GCA_013396915.1 Stercorarius parasiticus | reverse complement strand
TTTTTTTTTTTTAAACAATGAGAGTGGTGAAACCCTGGCCCAGGTTGCCCAGAGAGGTGGTCGATGCTTCACCCCTGGAAATATTCAGGGTCAGGTTGGACAGGGCTCTGAGCAACCTGGTCTAGTTGAAGATGTCCCTGCTTATGGCAGGGGGGTTGGACTAGATGGGCCTTTAGAAGGTCCCTTCCAACCCAAACTATTCTATGACATGATTCTGAATGTCCTGGGGAAAGAGGGAGTGATACATTTATTACACAAAGATTTAATTTCTATTAAAAAACCCAACATTTTTCCATCCCTTTGTGTTATACGTAACACAAACAGGAGACTGAAGATAGGTGACAGACAGATTAAAGTAAATTAACATTTCTGAATCAGTACTTGTCCTACTCAGTACCTAAAAAGGAATGAAAAGCACAAAGCCAAGTTTCTTATTCATAAGTCCCTAGACAAGCCAAACAAAATAAAACTAAGATGCTATTTTGATTACTTAACTACCTCTCCTGAAACAAGAAACTCTAACCTTTCTATAATTCTAAGCATGTCTTTAAAAGTTACAGACAACCAAACACTGTACAGTAAGAGTACAATGCAGAACCTAAGACATTTCTAGCCTAAACCCAAATTGTTTCAACTATATGTACTACACATTTTCAGCATATTTGGATGCCTGATATGTACACACTCTTACATAACTAAAACATTATCTTAGCCCTTACGTAACTAAAACATTAGTCTCTTGCCCTAATTGGTGAGGATCTACTCTTCAAATTAGTAGTTTTCTGGCTGTGGAAAGCCCATACACTGAGCTTCTAGAAACAGGAGGCGGCCAGCGCCTCCTTTATTTCCTCGTTTTCTTCATTGCCATTTTTTAAGGTTGTAGGCTTCTGTCTACAGGAGGAAGATGCTTCATGTCTCTTACATTATGACGCCCATGCAGATAAGGTGTAGAACAAAGAATTCAACCTAACACAGAATTAAATCAGAACACACGATTCACAATGCTGGGACTGCAAATTGAAACGAAGCTGTGAAAGAAGCAAGCTGAAGACAATTCTGTTTAGACCTGCCCTACCGAAGATCTGCAGTGCAGAGTTTAAATTATTTATAATTAATTTGTGGTGGGGGAAGGGCGTGATTCTTGATTTTTAAGTACTTATTAGCTTCTGTAGAAGCTAACTTCTAGGCTGTTTCCTTTTCCGCCTTTTAACCACTTGCAGACATGCTAGCACAAATATTTTCAGCTCTACTTCACCTCAAGCATGTCCACTATTAACAAGTTCTTTGGCTTCATGTGCTTCAAGCAAAAAAAACACACAACCAAAAAACAGAGAAATATTTCCAATCAGCAACATGGTTTCAGAGCACTTACTGCATCTGCTTTACAAATAGTGTTAGCCACATGCCGACACAACATCTTCAACCAGTCTTCTTTAGGAGGTTCTTCAGCTGTCATCTGGAAACTGAGTAGCTTGTTGTTGAGTTCTGTGGGCGGCCGCACAACTAAAGCAAAAGCTTTACGGCAATCTGCAGTTTAGAAAAACAGGTAAAGATTAAGACAAAGAATAATAACTTTTCATATAATTCAGAGGGAACCTTCAAAAGAGTTGACCCTCCATCTGCCAGGAGCCAGAATTAGGAAGAATATGATTTGGTTCAAGGATTTTGTCTTTATTTACACAATAGCTGTTGTATCACTCACAAGAGCACTGAATTCTATCTGCATCCTTCATCAAGAGGCTGCAATCAGCTGTTCACGCAGAAGTTGTTTATTCACCAACTGATCTGCATACCGTAGTCTGCAGACTAGTCAGTCTTACTGGATATAGCAATAAATATCAATTTCATTCTCTAACTCATGAAATGTCGGACACATTTCTTTATTAACAGATAACGAGGAAAACAATGTTTACCTTATTTTCCAAAGCAGGAAAAAGCAACAAAGACATCAGTACTAAATATGACACATTAAAATAATCAAGTTACAATGGTTTTACTGTTTAAAACTTGACAAACATTTCTCACTTGATAGCAGAAAATTAATCCGTCACTGATACTCCTTTATAGCAGACACAGCTGAAGCATACTAAACACAGCTGAGAGACAAATAAAGAAAAAACCCATCGCCAATCAGAAAAGCAGCCCTATAAGACAGCGTATAAGAGAGAGTAGGTGACCTCTCCCACGATTTGTGTACTAAAGTTCTTAGCAAACACTAAACGATATGCTTACAAATGGATCCCTTTGTCCAAGTCCCAAAGTAAACTTAGGGGTTACACAGTATTTCAAACAGAATTCTTAAAGAAACCCTAAAGTACCTTTTAAAAATGCAGGTAGGCATCGCATTTACTACCTATTCTCTTTGCCATTTCTACTTCTTACCAGGTTTCTACATTCAGGTGCTTCAGAGACCATAAAGCAGAACAAGTATGATGTGCATAACCATCACCTACAGTGAAATATCAAATCTAATTTTCTAGGGTATAGATCTAGAAACTAGTCTGACTAGACTTCTTCAGAAGTCACTGTCAAGACTGGAACAGTATGGTAGCATGAGTTTTGCTGCTGTAGCAATGCATTACTCCAGTGAAACCCTACAGACTCAGTATGGCAAAGCAGACACAGGATTTAAGTCATCTAAATCTTTCTTCTAAGATGCTAACTTCCTTATGAGCATCATTATCACCAGTTAAATGAGGATCTGGTTCCACAGCAACAGCACTTGTCTTTAGTCAGTCTAATGCTCTGGACTGAAACTTGGTTTTTTGGTTTTGTTTTGTAAATCCAGAGCTGTCAAGCGTGCTCCTCTGTAAGTCACACTGCCATTTGGTTGGCTTATGCTAAGGCCATCTAGTAGTTAGGCCAAATTCAGCATTCCGCAGCGATTCTTGAAAAGACAGAAGGTGTCAGTGCAAGGAGTTTTCCAGCTCACACAGAGCTTCAAACAGAAGCTTATACTAAAAGTCACATACCTAACGTCCCATACAACGAATACACCTTAAGCATTCTACCCCACAACAGCAGACCTTCATCCTTTATACTCTGAACCACAGCTTTCATTAGCTATCACAGCACTTCAAAACATACAGACCTTCTGTCTCCCTGATGTCTAAGACTTTCTTGATCTGGGAGAGAGGCATGAGAACAACGTGCTTGAGAGATGCAGGAGGCCTCGTGTGGCCATGCGGACTCTTGAAAGCACCAATAACTTTATGCCGTTTCCTCGCAATCTGCGGTTAAATAAAAGACAAAGATTTAAGTTAGGTCTCTTGCCATTGTTTTGTTTCTCTTTTTTACCTTCTAGTATACAGGCAGGCATAGAAAGCCTTGCTACAGAAAAATACTCAAAGAGTAGTTTACTACATAAATCTTTAAGGAACTCACTATTCACTGTCTATAGTTCAAGCAGCCCAGCAATAATTGTTACTTAGCATTGATGCACTCCCCTCAAAAAATTAAAAAAAAATCAAGAGGAGAAGTAGTTTTGTATTACAGACCTCAATTCTACCCTGCATAGAGGTAGGGTAGAACTGGGGCAAGGGCCCTACGAAACCTACCACAAGACAGCCTAAATTTGAACAGAAAAAACAATGTCTATATGCATGAAGCAACTCAGGCTGTGGTGCATTATGTCCTAGATATATCACTTGCTGTTGCTTGTGCATGCATCCATCAGGTGGGTCTTGCAGCGGAGGTTTTTACTTTACATGAACACATAGGTATCTTGCATGTTTTCTAAGTAAGGTATCTTCAGTTGCTTGTATCTTGTAAAAGAGATAAGCCAAGAAGCTTTATTAAAAGTGTTTTCTTTTTTCTGTCCTTCCTTTACAAGAAGCGATGAAGCTGAGTCAACTTGACTCCCAGGAAAAGTTCATCATTAGTCACAACAATAGGCTTTTGTCTCTAAGGGCTGCTTAAGACAGTACTAGTTTTGGATTATTTTAGAGTTGGTCTTCTATAAAGGCACTGTTCTTTATTGCTGTTTGCAGTAACAACTACTTTCATAAAGCATCCTTTACACCCTCATTTTCTCCACATAAGTCTGCAAAACGCAGCTAGATTACTTTTCTCTCCTAATTCTTCCTAACATACTGTTAAGTGCAAGGCCTTTAATACATGAATTTTTATTATTTTTTTTGTAGCCTAAGCACAGACAGACCTACCCCAGAGGCCCACTATTTACTCACATTAAATATGACTAAACATTAGAGAGACAAACATCCTGCTGAGACAAGGGCTCCAGCACTCTTTTATCCATTGGTACTACTCAAAGTGCTATTCAGATAAGCATTTATTTCTTATCATATTAAGCTACTTTTAAGTTTTTATCTGGCTGCAAGACATTAAAAGCTACATTAACACCTCTCAACCATCCCAGAATTGACTAGCTACTTGTGCTGGCTTATACAATAGCTAATGAAAAGGCAACATCAGCATGTGTTGAGCTATTAGCTGTCTGTGACTTAGAATTCTGCTTCAAAGTTTTTGAATTTTACTTGTTTATATTCATAAGTAGTGTTAAGCCTTTTACAATTCAGTTCATGAGATGTACTTGTGTAGTCATCTTACCTCCAGGCAATCATTGAACAGAAAGAGTGTGACCTGTTCTCCCCTGTCACAGAGGTCATCGCCAAGCGCTATGGTTTCCAGACGCTGAACTAAGCTTCGGTGAGAAGACAAGAGATTGGCCTAAGTGATAGAAGCAAAAAAGCTCATTAAGCATTTAGTTCAAGGGCTGGATTACTGCTTGCACTTAACACTGGAAATCTGTTTAAACCGGCACCATTGCCTTTTAATCCCGCTTACTTTGGCAAGAGGAGCAAACTAGTGCACAGTTATTTTACAGGTCTGCAGCTTCAGAGAAATTACTTACGGGACATCCATCAACTTCATAGACAACATCAAAGAACTGCCTTTGTGCCTCTGTTTTTCTTTTGTCTTCATTAATATGTCTGAGGGAAGCATATTATAATTAGCTTCGATATCAAGCAACAGTAAATAAATGCACAGCATTTAAGACAAAAATAATGAAGCTAAACATTCAGAGCTATAGTTTACACAGCAGCACTGGAAAATACAAGATCAACCACACTCGCTCACTGAAGTATCCAAATACCATATGCTAAGCACATAGGAAAATTCAGATCTAGAACAATGTTCTTGTCATGTTATCAGTAGTTGACACACCATTCGGTTAATTTATGATTCCCCTCCCCTGCCCCATAAGATTTTGAACTAGGGACCAACCCAATGCAGTTCTTTACAGCCTGCATTTTTATCCCCCTAAGTCAGGGCTGCAGCTCACCAAAACACAAATGCAAGAATAATTACAATTTAAAAGTAGTTGTTGTTGTCAAAAATCAGACAAACATTTACTCAATTAATACAGGAGCTCTCATTGCTGGAGACATACACTACACTTCAGAAGAGCTGAGACTTACAATCTAAACAGCTTCAGCTTTAAGCTAATTAACTCATGGAACAGTGACAAGAACAGCTAATACAGGACAAGAAGAGAAACTAATCTTCCACCAATAGCATGTCCTGTCAGTTGATAGATGCACAGAAATAAGAGTTAAAGACAAACCACATTCCTTCCATTCTGGAGGGAATAGATAGAAATAAGAGTTGGAACAGAATCGAGGACTCGGGAAGTTCAGCTTCATGCTGAGGCAGGAACTCAGCAGACATTCAGGTACAAGTACTGGGTAACACCACCACAGGCTCCTTCGAGAGCTCTGGCACAGAATGCCAAACTGACAACAGTGGCAAAAGGGAGAACATATACAATTATGTATACATGGAGACTAAAGTTATGGCAACACCACACTAAGAGCAATTTAGAAGGAATAGAGAGATCTAAACATATAACAGTATGTTTCATATCTTCATCACTTACGTCATCACTTCCTTTAATGATTCAATGGCTCTCTCTAGAGTTATTTTATCTGGGTTCTCTTCTGCTGTATGCTTCTTAATATCTACAGTTAAAAAAAACAAAAAATCCCACACATTACAAGGGCCAAAAAAAAATATGAAAAATTCAAGTTTAAACTGTAAGTCAAATAAGGTGACTGAAGAAGTTACAGTCATCCTGGAGTCCAAATAGCCTTGATTAAGTGGGGAAGTAGGCTGAACAGCAATTGTCTGTTCATCTCATTAGAGAAAAACCCACCTCCAATACAAAACCAAATCCGCAAACTATTCAAGAAAAAAAAAAAATCAATAAAACCACATGCTGGTTTTGTTGAAGTGCAGAAACAAGCATAAAAGTCTTTTTCTAGCAAGCAAAGGGGAGTGATATGGGGTTTTTTTATTATTGTTTTTATTAATGTAATCATTATTACAGCAAGTGGTTGATACCAGGTCAAACACATGAAGCTGTAAGCCTCGTGTATACGAATTGCTGTCTAGTTTATGCTAGTTGCACTTGAATCTCAATTATATTTGCATTTGAAGAGACAAAACTGTTGTCAGAGCAAACTTTTCCTCTACCTGTATCCCACAGACAAATATATGAACAAGTGAGATTTAGCCAAAAGTACGCTTTCTTCAGTAATTGGTCTTGCTGACTGCCACTAAGCATGATTAACTCCCAGAATCAGGCACGTTTTATATAAGAAAAGCTGTTGCTAATTATGACAAAAGGAGACATTATCTTGGTTTTAACACCTTCACAGACAAACTAATAAAAAAATAAAACATCACTAGATTACCATTTAGTAGCAGAGCAACACTAGGCAGCCTTTGAACGGGACGGATAAGAAGTTCAGCTAAGCTTTGGCGGCCACATTCAGGTTTAGCTTGGTTTATCTGGGAAAGAGAAAGGGGAGAAAGGAAATAACTCTTTAATTTTTCCACATACCTACCCCCAAAAAAACTAATCACGAACTACGAGAAAAATTGTCTTCCTTGGAACTAGCACTGCAGTATAAGTTTGAGAATCATTTACCACAGATGCTCAGTCCTTAATAGATCGTGTTAAAAAACTCATATTCAAATCTGGGCAGTATTTATCATGTGATTTATGTTCTCAGAATATTTAGTTTTAAGCTGTCCATATTATCAACCCCTCAGTCCTTGCTTCAGATGCTAATGCTAAATGGGAATGGCCTATTCTCTTACTCATTTCCCCCATCTTTTAGATGTCAATACTTGGAAATAATTCCTGGTACCTCAGAAAACACGAGCTGAAATCTGGCAGTTTGATTAGTCCACTATTTGATAGACATTTGTTGGATACAGAAGAGGAGTTAAAGCTACACTGCACCATTAATCAACTATATACCTTTATCTGAAAGCTCAAGAGTCCTAAGACTCATCTTCAGATAACCCTTTCTTTGAAGATCATCTTCCTGTTAGATCTCCACTGTTATGCTCCTATTCATTAGTCACAAGAATGTTGAGAGATTCTACCTCCCTGGAACTTCACAGCTGCCGAAAGCAAGTTAAAAGCTATTTCAGAAAATTTTAAACACAGGGAGGGGGACCAATAAAAAGCAGCAGCTCTATTTATCTTCACAGATAACTAGAGAGAGTATCTCTCTAGTTACTTTGGGAGAAAGTAATCAGAATGCACTTTTTCCAGCAATAAACATATAATCAGATGTGGTGCTTAGAGACATGAATTCGTAGTGGCTTTGTCAGTGTTAGGTTGATGGTTGGAGTTGATCTTAAAAGTCCCTTCCAACATAGCCGATTCCATGATTCTACCCTGAAAGCTGTGTAACAGAGAAGGAACTTGGACCTCTTATGAGGAGCTTGAGGGATTGAAGTTCAAGTCCTTCCTATTTCTGTCTCACCAAAAGATGTTCAGATTCCTCCAAGCTTCCAAAATTCCACATTCTTCCATCTACTGCATTAAGAAGCTCACTTAGTAATGGTCTCCACGTTGTACTCCAAAGACTTAGTTCTGCAGACACTTACCTTTAGGAAGGCATGAAACCTTGGCTTCTGCTTTTCACATCTAGTAATAGTCTCCTTGCTCATTTCGAAGAAATTCACAAACGGAGGGTATGTTTTCAACAAGTCTTTTGACTGAAAGAAACAACTGTTACAGCTCTGCTTTACATATTATGCAGCACTGTACATATGTTCATATGCCCTGAGCCATACAAAGCTGCTCAAAGACACATTTCAATAAAGAATAATAAGAAGTGTGTTGTAAACCCATGTGTGTTTTCAGAACAAGTTGACATTTTTGCATGCCAGATGCCCAAGATTCAACGCTGCTGATTAAATGCAGACTGCTCTCAGAAACATCGAGTATACATGTGACAATCTTAGAAGCTGCTGAGCAGCTCAAGTAGAAGGCAGATTCTCACTTAGCAACATACTTTTGGTGAGAATTTTGGAAGTTTCAGACAGGTATTTTCTCCAGTTACTGCAATCACCATTAAAAGGCATTAAACCACTAGAAGCAATACCTTAGACTGAATTTTTGAATGCCAAACACTATTTGCCTCAAAAGCAAATAGTCAGGTCAGCAAAAGCACAAGATACCTAGCAGACTACTTATGGTAAAACGCACTGCAGTCCCAGACCTAGCTTTTCTGTTCTGCACTTTCTGTACTTGTAAAAACAAGGAGTCCTTAGTTCACTTGCACATTTCAAGTCTCGAAGGAAGACCAAAAGAAGTTTCCATCAAAAGTTATTTTCCTAGTTATTTACTATTGATCAGAGGCAGCAGATAGCTAGGATTACAGCAAGAGCCCCGTTTAATGTCTGAGTAAAAAGCATGTCTGTAGTGTTGCTAATTACTGTTCTCAAGCCATATCAGTTTTACCCCCTCATGTAAGTGGACAAACACATAAACTTGACATGGATTACCTATACAATGTCTAGCTCAACTGAGAAGTCTAAACAGAAAATACATCGATACAAGTTAGGGTTCCGCTCACTCAGTAGTGCTATAGAGCAAGATAATCACTCTAACACATAAAAAAAAGAAACAGAAACTTACATATTTAAGAATGATATCACCAATACTTTTGCTTTCAGTCCAATTCATCATAAGATCTTCCAGGTCTTCCTAGAATACATGCAGGGATGGTGCGGGGTGTAGGGGGGAGAAAATAAAAGGAGAATGAACCGCATAGAGCTGCAAAATGGGATCAATGTTCTGCCAAACACATATAATTAGCTGTATGTTTCCATGCTGACAAAACAGGCAATTCTAAAAGCTGTACAATTTCAGATTTAACCTTCTCAGTCTACTGAGACCCGAACGCAAGAGACCTCTGGCTTACTGAGTACGTAGTTTTTGAATCAATGCAGAGTATCAGCACCAACCAACTCTGCAACAAGGTAACAGCACTGTGTCCAACACACTAGGGAACATATCCCAAATGATTACGAAACGAGTATATGCAGAAGACAGTTGAACCAATTCTAATTAAGAGTGCACAACTAATATAGGACTTTTAAGCCCATTAGATAGGATTGAAATAGAACAAGGATAGGTTTCCTTCAGTTGCTGCACCAGGGTGCCAAGGAAAGTGAGACCAAGCTGTTAAGCCTGTATCAGCTTGACAAGGAATCAAGCTTATTCACTGTCAGCTAACAACAGGGACAGGAGGGCACAGCTGAAGGTTCAGGATTCACCTCAAGTGGAAAGGATTCACCATTAATATTGGTTTGTTGCTGCCACTTCTCTTATCTTTATTACACCAAAGATGAAGGAAAACACAACCGCTACATATAAGCAACTTTGTCTACGTGGACACACATGATCTGCTTTCGTCTCAGTGGACATGTATCAATACCTATTGGGATTAACTAGGCTGGATACCAACAGTTAAAGAAACAAGCCCCAAAACACAACAAAAACACCACACCACTGACTTACAGGCAGTCAACAAGTCCCTCTATTTTAAAAGCCTACTACGAAATGCAGAGAGGAACAAATGCAGACTTATGCCATTATGAGAAGGAGATTCTATGACTTAATATTCAAGAAAGACTTGCATCATAATCTATTGAGAGACCCAGAGATAGCTTCAGGGAGCGCTTGCAATCTAGATCAAAACATATAATAAAGCAAGCCTCAACAAAACAAGCTGATAAGGGATTCTAGTCAACGCTTATTAGGCCTTACTACCAGGTCAACTGCTTCAGAGGTTGAAGCGTGAGCCATTTTTGTGAGATGGTAGTTTCTGACAATTGGTTCAAAGCCATTTGAAGAGGGATCGGTTTTTCCTACCAAATGATAGAAGTCTCTGACATAAAGACTCCTTAGACAAACATATCTAAAGCCCAGAAAAATACCAATTTTTTGGCGTTTGTTTTAATTCCATAGCTTTAGCTATCCTTCCAAGAGTCCTGCTTACTGCTTTAATAGCAACATGTATGTTACAAGCACTTGTGAAGTTACCATTTGATACCACTGGCCCTTTTGACCAGTTTTGTATCAGTTATAGAAAACCTCCTACAAGGAAGAGGTATTAAAATTGGAAGACGACAAGCCAGCTCACGAACGGCAGTATTAGTTACATGCACAATAATCAGACTTCAGATATTTATAAAATCAGTGTTAAATCTTAAAGAGTACTTTGGATTTGCACATAATTCCACAGATTGAACAGCACGTAACAGTACTAGGATGAATCTACACCCATCCAGCGGATACAACTTAAAAGCATGCAGAAAAAGACTCAGAGTCTGTATCAAAGCTTCCCCTGCAGGGGAGAAGTTGCAGCTTGCCTTGATTTTAGTGTGCACATCAAGAATATCCGGAATGCTGCCAAATATGGTCTTAATTTCTTCCTGTGCAAGAATTGGTCCTCCAAGTTGTCCTTCCTTCTCCAACGGAACTTGAAATAACTGATGAATTAGACAAAGTAAGTTAATGCCCTCCCAATCTCCACATATTGTGTTAGAAAGAGTCATAAAAACAGTGTTTCCCTTCCAGATCATACTTCCCTGCAGTCACAATCTTGAGACATTCTACTCCCATTTAGCAGAAGTGGGTTATGGAGGAGTGGTTTTAAGATACAAACACTCAGTTTGATATGTTACTACAGCATAACCCCCTTTCATCTACTTTTCTACTCACACACATCATAGCTCATTAAGTAGATAATCAGATGCATTGGAAACAAGCTTTCTAGAAGTTAAGCTCTTCCTGTAAGCTGTTTGCTGTTCTGGTCTTCTTGGAAAGATTTTTAAAAAATCCCCTGCCACCTCTCTCTATTCACCATTATCTTAAAAATCTGAGTCATGAAGATCATATTTTCCTGAAGCTTAGAATTTCCATACAAATTGCAATTCCACTGCAGATCTCAGATTAGAAATTGTATTTTCCAGCTTTTATTATTAACAGATACTAAATATTTTCACATGCCAGTTAAATGACATGAGACTGTTTACATTGCCACCTTGTTATGAACCTTTGATGCACCCAAGCCCTAAAAGCCTGCAGATCACATGTTGAAAGTAATTATTGATGTAAACGCTAGATGTCTTATTACAATTGACCTGTACTTGCTTTAAAACCAGCTTACCTGAATAATTGTTGTCAGTATGTCAACATAGTTACTTTCTGTTTGATACAATTCCTTTGCAACCTGCCACCTTGCAGATTGCTTTACTGGAAGAGGAGTTGAGTTTTTGGAAGGCCTTGCGCAGGATTTTGGTGTGTCTGATGAAGAGATATTCCCAAAAGAAAATAAGAGCTCTATTACAATAGAGTCCCTAAAAAAAGCTCACCATCAAAGCAGAAAAAAACTTCATAGTTTTTAAGGGAAGGTAGTTTGGTTTTTTTAAGGCTATTGTGTACGTTGTTCTATAGTTATCAGAGCTCTTTCTAGAAAATTACTTTCTTTATTACAGCCTCATCATAGAGCAACACAGTAATATTATTCCCCAAAATCAGTCTGAAACTAGTAAGCCATTTATGGGCAGGTCAATAACTTAACCCTATTATGTTGAGCAGAAACTGAGGATTAGGTGCTGAACATTATTTATATATATACACACTATGTACAAAAGTACTTTTCTACTCTTACTTTGCCACATAAACAATTATCTTTCAGCTGCCTGCCATCCTTGCATTAACTATGTAGCTGAAAATCATATATTAAAATCAGTTCTTAGGTGCAACACTTAAATTTTATCCTATTGGGGGAGGGAGGAGAAAAAAAAGACACGAAGGTTCATTTCTTCTAAAGCTAAAGCCACGGCGGACCCTATTCACCCCGTTAGTTTCAAGTACTTGCACATGTATTGGACAGCAGAGATCAGTGCTCGCTCATTCTGAAGTCAAAGTTCATTACTGTCCCAGTTACTGTGAAATGCATACCTTACCTGTTGTCTTTAAAATAGCACGTTCTCTGAGACTGTCTGATGTTGTATTAGAAGAAACCTCCATACCAGGGGTTATGAGAGTGCTAGCATGATTAAGAAAGCCGGTCTTTGAGAGTAAGCTGATCTTTCCTGTATAACTTCTGAATTATCACTACCAGGTTGTGCCTCACTAAGATTACTTGACTTGTATACAGGGGCATTTTTAAAGCAGTACTAACTCCAAATATCTTGTCTACATGACGAAACTAGGGCTTTTTTTTTTTTTTAAGTTCTCAGGTATTAGCTTTTGATTAATCCACAATTTTCCTGTTTCCTCTCTTCCGTAAGAGCCATGCGCAGAGACATTTGAAGTTCTTTGCCCATTAACCAATCAAAACCAGGTGGCAATTTATATTCTTGTGAAGTTTGACATGAGAGTTTGCTGCCACAAATAGTGTTACCTCAACAGAACTTTTCAAAGACCTAGGAGGAGTGGGCTTTCCAGGAGTTTTCCCTTTAATTCCTTTAGAAAAGAATCTTTGTCCTCCTTTCTCCAAGTAACCTACTGGAGAGGTTTTTAGATTATTTACTGTTAACTATGTTGCTTATTTGCTGCAGATTATCAGCAGAATATTTGAAGCACTTTAGAGTAACACTGTACTGTACTTCATATTTATCAACTCTATATCTTTTCCTTGTTTTCCTTCGGGTATGAACATGCCTACTGCAATAACAAGAGGCAGCCTGGCCTCTGTCTGAGCTCTTCACTCCAATTCTGCTTTCTGCACACTTTGAAAAGGATGAAGCCTGAATTACTTAGGAAACCTGTAAGGCTTCCCTACCACTACCATTACCACTTGGACGCGGAGAGCTCTTAAACATTGCAAGTGTGTCTGAATGAAGTTTTTAGCTCTACCTCCATTGGTAGTGCTCGACTCTGGAGTGTTAGAAATATCCAGCAAGGACCCGATAGAAAGCGAATGTTCAGCTGATGGACGTTTCCGAGGAGGGAATGGCGACATGTCCGTTTCTCTGGTCAGTTGTGCAAGAGTCTCTTTCAAACGACGTCTTTTGCGATTGCTGTTTGGAGTACTCAGAGAAAGTAGTGATACAGACTTCTTGAGGCCAGGACTCTCCGACTGTAGTAAAAGAAAGTTTAGTTTAGCATTTTTACCCGCTGTGTCCGGCTCAACTCAGTGCAAAGGTAAGTTAATTGTAGAGATCAGTACACTACACAAATCTTCCTAGGGAAGCCAAGGTAAAATGGGCAAAGCTCTTTTTAAAAAAAAAAAAAACAATGCACACACACAACTGGAAACCACACTAGTATTTTGTTTGACTAAAAATAAGTTCAACCTTCAGGAAGCAGAAAAAAGTTTCTTCCAAATTAGCATTCTGTGTATAAAACCTATAATGGATTATCTGGAACTTAAATGCTGCTTTAAAACAGTTGATCTTTGGCCCCACACATACTGTTACACATGCTAATTTTACCACCAAATACATGCAGAGTATTATGTGAGAGAGTACAACACACCTTTTCAAATAAATACATGGACTCTCCAGCTCTGGCATCCATTTGAATGCTTCCCCAGAACCACTAAAGGAAAAAAGAAAACACACATTAAAAACACATTACCAGGCTTCATCCAAAGTCAAAAATTCTCAAAATTACATATGCAAACATACACATATATATTAGTAAGGCAGTTCACATACTAAATGCGAACAAGTGGCTTATTCTGGAAAAAAAAAAAGTATCTCACATACCGTGTATTATATAGCAATAGTCTTTCAAGACTTTGTCTGCACTAACCTCTTGCTTTACAACATAAAGCTTTTTTGAAGGTTCAAATGGGAGATCTTTTACTGTACTTTCTTCAACCACTAAGTGTGTACACCTTTCATCACCAACCGGTAAATAATGTCCTCCTAGATTAAAAAAAAGGCAAATTAGTAAGGCTGAAGAACATTGTCAGAAATCTATAGCTCACTTGATAGTTCCGTGACACCTATCATTAATGAGAGATAATCAACCTGATTGAGCCAATCAGTTGTTGGGCTTACATAACACCCCAGATATCATCAGAGACGGCTTTTCGGAAACAGCATGTAGCATGCAGTAGCAAATTACATATTGAAAAGTCAGGAGTACATGGAGTTCAGAGGGCATTTAAACCTGTCTAACAATAAATGCAATACTCTTTTGGAAAGCTTTTCCTGTTTCTTAGAAGAACAAGCCAGGAATACTCACCCTAAAGACATTCACAAGCTACAACCTGTGCATGTCACAATCTTATAAGTAGCTTTAGATAAACAGGCCCGGGGGGAGCAAACCCAGCCAACTTGCATCTCTTTTGAGGAGGCCCTTCTGTTAGAAGCTTGCTCCGTTCCTATTTCTATAGTTCTGTTGCATGCAACTCCAGCAATAAAAGGCTGGAGACTTGTGCATTATCTGTTACAACATTACTGTCAATGTGATCATTAATTTTGTACTACACTACCGAAAAGCAGAACACTTCCAATCAAGTGTGTTACCAGCAATGATTCATACCAAAGTCGGAAACATTGTAGATGCTTTCTGTGAATTACGTAAAGATGCATACCACAGAACTGATTATGAGAACTGAAGCAGAATATACATATCAGGTACCAAGTTTTCCAAGGTATCTTCAAGCACCCTATAATTACTTCTTTTTAAGTTGTCTAGTTTCAACCAGCCTAGGAAGTTTGAAGTCTTCAACAGCTACCAGAACTTTGTCATACGCCGACATCTAAAAATTAATTTATAGGTCTCCAAGTTGAAGAGTCTTCGTTAACACTTCAGGATTCACAATTCAGCATTTCAGCTTCAGTGAAGTATTTATCAGCTATAAACCCCATTCTTTCCACAGGTCAACAATAAACAATAACCTTGCATTTCTGTCATTTCTTCCATGTTAGCTTTCTCATCATCAGAGAATCCGAGGAAACTTAACATGCAATCCTGGAAGGGAGGAACCTTGAATTGATTTCTAAAGTCATCATCAGCTGCACAGAAATCACTGGGAACAGAAAAAAGATGTGCAAAACGGTCACTGAATCATTGCTACATCATTATTTAAACAGAAGCTCACAACACCACAGGTGAACAGGGTGCAAGGTAAAGGCTGAAGGAAAATAAACACCTACATGTCATTCCTTTTCTCCCAAGCCTTATAAATCCACTCAGCTTTCACGATAGGAGTACCAAGACTTACAGCAATCTACAAAACAGGAAAAGCACAAATGGTACAAAGTATTTCCATTTAAGTCTTCCCCATTCCAAGAAAAATTAGTAACCTTGCCTTTACTTTTCAAGACAGATACTGCAAAAAGTAAACATATTCCTTCAAGAATTATGCCCAGCTGTAACTCCCAAGACTTAGAATGTATTAAGTTCTCAGCCACTACGAGATCAGATCAATAGCTATTTTGACACTTACTCAGAAGTGCGCCCTTTTGTTAGTCTGATAACCTTCATTACTTACAAAAAAACTCAAAACCCGATCTCTGTTCCAGTGGAATATGGGATCTTTTTTCTGCTTTTGATACTTTGTATGAAGACAAACATCCCAGCCTGGTTTTACCAAAGAGAAAGCAACTATTCCAAAGGTAAGTTCCATGACTGCTTGAGAGAGATTCTAAAGTTTTCCTACTTTTTCCCTTTGAGTTGGCAGAAAGGAGTGTTTAAACAGAGTCTTCTCTTCCAACTGGAAGATCAGAAAGACAGATTACAAAAAAAACAACAGCCTGCTAGCAATTCAAACAAGGGAGAGTCAAGGGATATAGGCATTGCTGTGCCATATTCCATGGTACAAAAGTCTATAAACTTGTTTTTACTTTTCAACTGGACATACGTGTCCTGAAGGATTCCCTTTTGGTGTTGCCAAAAAAAACCAACACACAACAACACACCACACATTTACACATAAAATATCTGAACAATTATACATAGCAAGTTAAAAATAATTTCTAAGAGACAACATATACAAATTGAGTACAAGAGTTTTCTGCAAGTTACCTCTAAAGTTTGTTTGGACAGACAAACAAAAGCAGGCATGTTGATATGTAAGCACTTTTTCATTGACAAAGAAATGCTCATCGATGTCTTCAGTACTGATAACATCAGTACTTAAGAAAAATTTTTTTCTTGTTATTTACTATACTTGTCTATTTCAAGATCTCTGCATTCAGGCAGCTTGTATTATTTAGATCTCTAACAGACAAAAACATGTCAAAGCTCAACACCAGAGGGAGATGAACTCACCATTAGAAGTCACTCTTATTAGTACAGGAAAAAAAACCCACAACTTATAAGCTGAAGTTTAGCTTTAGACTATAACTTACAGATTCAGTCTACAAGAACCAAATTCTGAAAGTTTCCATTTCTGAAGTACCAACTCAAGCTTACATACTCTGAATTTGTCTCCGTGTGTTGAGTTAGCCACCAGATGTGTAACTTTGGAGCTGAAGTCCCTTCGAATAATTCCACCCATATGATGAACCAAGGTCACTAGCTTAACCTGGAAAACAGAGATTACAGTTTTCAGTGTATCATTGGAAGCATACAGTGCAGAGTGAGAACGGTACAAAAACATTTTACAAAGCAAGCTACCGAAAGTTATGTTAAATGTCTAGAATAGAAATGGTACAATTTGTTCTTAAAACAACTTCACATGTACAGGAGAAGATATAGCTGATATATCAGAAGAGCTATTAACTTTTCTTCTTTTTTTTTTTCTTTAAACATTTAATGAAGCCTTGCTGTGTAGCTTGAGGAAGACTACCCAAGCCACCAGTTCTCTTGTGATCATCAACATAATGCCTTCACCTTTTCACACACAATAGATTTGAACCATGTTAAACTCATTGATTTAGTCAATTCTACCTGAAGGTGCAATTGCCAGAATTTATATAAGATTGCAGCTTGTCCAATTTGAATCTAGCAGATCAAACCTAACTATCCCTAACGCTAGGCAAAGGCTTTTGGTTTGAGTTTGCTTTCTTTTCCCCCCCATATGAAGATGGGAAGCCATACTGTCAGTTCCCAGGTGTCCAATAGGGAAATTAAGTGCCAACTGCACCACTGAAATGGAAAAGCAAAGTGCTACAGTACCAAACCACTTCATACCTAGATATGCCAAGGCTAAAAGTCCTGATAGCAAGATAGCATGGCAGCAAGATAAAATGCTGCAAAAGCTCCAAACAGGACTACAAAGCTTTATTTGACCACATCACTACATACAAATAAGAGGACGCTATTGGGTAAACATCATCTTGCCTGAAGCTTAAGTCTACAAATCTTTAAGGCCTACTGAATTTGACCTGTTTAATGTCACTCAGCAAAAAAGTGACCAAAAATGGCATCACAGGACTTGCATAAGGAAACAGTTTTGTTCCCATCCTCAAATATCACTGCCTCTGGAGATGCAGCAAAACAAAAGAACAAAACAAAGCAATTCATCCCCCCCATACGAGCTCTAGCCATAGTTAAATCCCCCAGGTGACAGAACAGAATAGCATTTTGAAAATAAACTTAACATAGCTTTACCCATCCAAAGGAAAAAATGTCTTACTAATTCATCTTTCTTTCTGAATCCTGTAAAGCACAGTACCAAGTTCAACATACTTGCACAGTACAGTGGACGACAGGAGAAAGGTAAAGGCTGAAAGTAAGAATAAGCTTATTAGTCAAAAGCGTACTACTCCCATTAAAGTTTTCACATTATCTTCAATACAGTAATATTGTTACTAGTATTGAAGTGCATCAGATACTAGCCCAAGTCTGTGTATTCAGTCATATCTCAGCTCTAGACCTGCCAGTGTTCTGATAAAATAACTAGAGCATCCCTAAAGTAGCACTCCACCTTTTTTTCTCCTCCCCAAACCATTCCCTCTACATGACAACCTTTGGAAATACAAAGTGTCTGCCCAAGCTTTATTTGTACGCTACCTCTCTTAATGGCACAATCCCAACTAGTGGGTCAACAACTCCCACAGCTTCTGCAGTAGTTGTAGCCTTACTACTGTCTGCCTGTGCTTTCTCGCTACATGCAATACTCTAACATGGCATTAGAAATTTGCTTTTCTTAAAATTCAATGCTAAGAATATTTATGATTGATTGACAAAGCAAAACAGATTTTATTTTGAACACTTAATATTTAGAACCCACTGCCCCAGAGAACTACTCCGTTGATTTCAACAGAAAGCACATACCTCTCCTTTTTGTGCACAGTGCAGTACTACTGGAGGTCCAATGACACGGCAATCTGCTTTGCAGAGGTTGTTAAAGATAGAATCCTGGAAGTCTGATACAACGAAGATAGTCTCAAATTCTGGGGAATCAGAATCTCCAAGCTCTTCTATCGTCTCTGTCTTTATGTAGGGCACTTTAATTTCCTTGATTTACAGGGACAAAGGGGGAAAGCATTGTTCAAGCAACATAGCGTCAAAATTCAACTGATTTTTATCTTGGACCATTAGAAAAATGTATGATTCAGATTCAACAGAGACAGACTCTTAGAAGGATTGGTGAAAGCTGAATGAGATGCACTGTTCTCTAGCATAAGAATAGCTATGAACTGCACCTAAAAAAAAAATATATTAAAGCAATTCCTGCTTCTGAAGAATAAGGATTCTAGTTACTTTAGTAGTTTACATATCAGTTCACACTGATAATATAGTACTGGAAATATCTACAGATAGGAAAAAAACAACTAACCACAAAAGATAAGTGAAATTTCAGACTGTCAGAACAGCTTAAGGTACTTCTGGATGCTACTAAAAAGTAGCATCCAGCTTGAAACAGCAAGCTCCATGCTGCATAAAGTCTAAAGAACAGAAGTTAATTTAGTTCATTGCTGATATTTTTAAGGGGTCTAAAAGTTTTATCTGTTTCAATTTCAATCAGTAGTTCCAAATTTTATTTCCTAGGTTTTTTAATGTCAAGAAATGGAGGACCACTTCTTACACTGAAGTTTAAATGTAGCTTTCAACTGAAAGAGAAGTCAAATAACCAGTTGTGAAGTCAGTTCATAGCAAAGACTTATGTGTTGACTGAGTATAAGCATGCAGTTGAATGTCTCCATTGATATTTCTAGCCCCTTGTTAGAAAACACTGCTAATTAAGAGTATTATTTCCATGTTTGAGAAACAAGTGTTGTAAAAAAGTGCCAATTTTGACAAGTTTTAAGTGACACAATCAGAAACATTAGCATATATCGCGACCACTATGCCCAATTAATATAAATTAAAGCGTGTGCACATTTCAGTCCCAGTGAAGTACAACATGCTGCATGCAATCACATGTGCTTAATTGCATGACATACCATATCAATAATACTTTTTATTAGTTTTTCTTCTGATTTACCAGGACTAGTTTCCTTTATCTTTATAACTGGTACTTCCATTATCTTAATGGTCTGTGGAAGAGGAAAACTTTAGTACAGAACCAAACTGGTTACTAGAAGCCTAAAAGCATACCATCTCATTCCGGTGACTGGCTTATCTGAGGCCCACATACCTCCAAGGCTTTCAGAAGCTCCTCATGTTTCCTTGCTTCCTGAACCAAAACCACTCTTGTTTCTATTTGAGGCATTTCTTCTGTTTATAGAGAAACAAGGATAATACTCATATTTTAATAGAATAATATATGTTAGGTCTAAATCAAGCAATAATGTATAGAAGAATACAAGCAGACCACATCCTTTCAAGACACCTTGTTTATCGGAAAAAAGTCTGAAAATAAATGTTACCTAAAGAAGCCTGTCCTTTAATTAAGGCATACCTAATTGACCATAGAGCCTAAACTTTCTAGTATATGGTAAAACAAGATCCTGCAATTCATGACCTTACAGTCAAAGCAAGAAGAGTCAGCAAGGGTAAGAAAGAAAAACGACAAACTTATGGACATAATCCTTCTAGCAGAATTAGATACCAAGACTTACAGGAAAACAGATTCCTGGTATCTTCTCTAGTTTCTGTGTTCCTGGCTGACAAGGTTCATTGCCTCCCAGTAACTGCTCAGTTTCACCAAAGAATATCCGAACTGAAGTTAGATATCTTGTTCTTTTTCTCCATGTATAAATAAGCTCTCAAAATCTTAGGAGGAAGGGACAAATGTTGCCTCCATGTCATTTGCACCAAAAAGGCTGCCATTTGATTTTGGCTACTGCATTGCAGGAAAACAGAAATACCTTTTTTGTTGTTGGTTTTTTTTTTTTTAATTTCAAGATTTGTTCTTGAGTTAATTTCAAGCTCAAGACCATTCATGTAAGGACTATCTGTAATTCTATACATCAGAGCAGTGGTAGTTTCCAAACACTGGTGTCAAAATACCACCTGGGATAATTTATCCACAGAAAAGGCATCAAATGATACTAACAGCTGTCTATACATCATCCAGAAAACTTGCTTGATTTCATGGCTGTAACCCCAAATGTTTTATAACAAGGCAAGATAGAAATTGAGACAGTCCCTTTGCTGGAGAAAGGATACCAAATCAACATGCTTTTGGCTACCCCCCATACGATTCTGTAGTTAAGCAAAGTACTTTTGGTTTTTCAAAACTACTAAATACCTATAAAATAATCAGTCATTACAAAAACATAGCACTCTTAAAATAAGCTTCTCCCATTACCTTCAACATCTAAAACAGATCCAGGAAGTACATTCTCTTTGGAGGTTTCTATAATTTTTGAATCAAGAACAGAAGAATCAGCCAAGAGGCTCCTCCCGGTTTCGGACACCAGCGTACTGTTGTCAGCCATGATTATGTCTTGTTTCTTTCTTCAACAGCTAGAAGACAGATGTGCTAAACTAAGTTACAGTTGCAAGAAGCTCATTAATAAGAGTTCTGCGACTAAGGCAGTCAGAAGTAACTTCAGACTTCTGAAGACAAAACATTCAGACTCTTATTAAAATCCCACTCACACCGATAGGGTAGTTCTGAAAGAGTATAAGGAATCACAGAATTGGTAGAAAGCACTGACAACAAACCTATTACAGAAACAGTTCCAAGCAGGCTGCTTATCATTGAAATAATTCATTTGCACAGAAAGCTGCAGAGAGGGTACTTCAACTCTGAGCAGCAGGGGAGCACTAACTCTGCACCAAAAATTTATTCTAAGACACCTGCCAAACATGTAGCACTGTTTTTTTGTGCATGAGGCAAGATGCATGCATTTCCTGTGATTCATCATTCACACAAATTTAAATATTTGCGGAATGATATCAGAAGTTACCTAGACTAGCCACTGTATCTGAACTGTAGTATAATAACCCTCTGTATCACCTTAACTGAAGTTGTTCTCCTCATGACTATAAACGTCCCTTTAAAACCTGTCCAATTACATAGCAAAGTGGAAATCAGTGGGGGTTTTGGCATAACAGTAGTATAGAAGAGAGTTTATCTTCTAGAGTTTAGAAAATCACATTTGAGACTCTTCTACAGGATTCATATCTTCAGAGTACATCAGGCAAGTTCCTAATATAGTGATGACCAATAAGTCAACACTAAAAATTTATCATAATTCTAGGCATATTCAGTTATCAAAATCTATTGCCATTTTAATGTTACACACAGCTGTGCAGGCTCCACAGAATTTGGTCTCCTAGCCATAAGTCCCAATCACCCAGCTAGTTTATCTCAGAATAGCATGAGACCCAGCAGGTAGAGAAAGTAAGTTTAACCCAAAAGAGTCTTTAGGGATCACCTGCCCAGAAAGTTATAAAAATACCATTTGGAACTGTTATACTGTTACCTCTTCTTTGGCAGTGAGGGTGGAGGGAAGCATAACCTTGGAAGATTCAAACCATATAATTAATAATAATTACCACATAGACAGCTATATGTAAAATCAGATCAAAAAAAACCCTCCAGTTAAGGGTACCATTAGATTTAAATCCTACAGATTGTTTTTAAGTGACATCAATAACATTCCTGTCATGCTGCTGTTCTTATACCTAATAACATGTATGAAAATGCACTTACAGAGAACTTCATAGTATATTTGGGAGAAGCCCACACTTTGGGTTGGGCACTGATTTTCTTTATGGCTTTTCCATCCTATTTATTCATGGGGCTCCATTCTGGGAGTATTGAAACATTCCCTGTTTTAACACTTACATGTTAATTGATAACACAATACCGGTCGCTAGACTTACACACTGAAAGCACCAAGATACAGAAGCAAACAAACACCCCCACATCAAAAACAACCCAAAAGGCAGAACACCATCACTACAGGGTCCAGGCAAACTTGAACGCCCTTAGAGCATTACACCTACAAACGACCTCCCAAAAGCTTGCAGAAAGCCTGAAGGTCAAACAACACCCACACACTAAAATATGTATGTAAAGTAAGGAGATAACATTAAAAGTAAACTTCCCATATTTCCTGCTTCCCCCCGGAGGCTACACCCAGCAGCGTGACCAAGCGCTGGGAGGTGGCCGGAGGCAAGATGAGCTACCGCCAGCTGCTCCCACCTTACAAGCCAGCAGGTGCCAGCGGGGCCGAGCCCCCGCACNGCCCCGGAAGCGCCCAGGCCTCACAGGTGCCCCAGGCCCGCATCAGCCTGCCCCGCTCCAGGCCGCCCGCACCCACTGCTCTCCACCTCGGCCTACCCCCAGCCCGGCCGCACCGCTCCGCGCCACACGCGCCTGCTCCCGGTGCCCAAGACCGGACGGTTCCCCGCTCACCGCCAATGCCACCTGCCGCTAACCGCAAAAACAACCTCCGCCATCAGCGGCCGCCGCCACCGATTCAAAAAGCGAACAGCCGCACTAAACGCGCCGCCCATTGGCTGCCGGCCCCGCCGCTCTTCTGTAAGCCGCCACCTCATTCGGCATCGCTCCAAGATGTCCCGCCCCCTCCCTTCCCTTTTTGGACAGCGCTTTGCCTCCTTCCCTCGCTGATTGGATGTTGCACCTGCCGCTCAGAGCTAGGCTGTCTCCCATTGGCGGTGGGGCGTTTCCTGGGCAGGCGCACAGGCCCGAGGGCAGGTTGGGGGGCGCCCTGCGCTCATTGGCTGCCGGCGGGTTTCGAACGCTGCCAACGGCCGGGGCGGAGGGGCCCGGATGGAGCGGGGGGAGACCGGCGCCGCCCGCTGGGCTGAGGCGCGGGCTGGCTCCGGCTAGGGCAGGCCCCGCGGCGGGGGCCACACGGAGACGGCGGGTAACGGCCCGCGGCCTGTGCGGGAGGGCTCCTCCCGCGGCTCGGCTCCCCTCAGCCCGCCGGGCCCGCTTGCCGCCGGTCCCGCCGCCGCGTCCCCATCCACAGCGTCTGCTTTGCCGAGGACATTAGTGTGCACAATAATTCAGTTTATAGGAAAGGAGGGAAAAGAGCTGACAGGAGAAAATGTGACTGGTCAAGATGAAAGTCATCCGACTCGGCAGCCCCAACCCCAACACAAATTAATTACACCAAATGCTTTACTGCCCTGTCCTTGACCATTTTCTCTAAAACTTTCTGATGTGGGAAGGAATTCTGTCATATGGGCTCAGCATCTCTGAAAATGGATTTAGCGTAACGTCTCACTGGCTCCATGTAAAAAGAATGAGAGATCTATTTTCTATTTCTAGAATCTTCCGTTATATGCTAAATTCTTATATGCCAAATTGAGCTCTCAGATCTTACTCATCATTTTTTATATTACAGATTTCTATTAGCTCAGGCATTTTCCATGACAGATCCAGCAGCCGTTAGCGCCAGTAAGAGTCCATTGACTTTGTATGATTTGGAAGAAAATTGCAACAGGAAAAAGCAGCAGAAGATGATAGCAGGTGTTGCTTACGTGACTTATAAAGATTTGCTGGTGAGGGACACATAAGTTACAATTACTTTCTTGAGGAAAAGATTTCAGAATAACAGCTTGGAAATCAAGGAGGTCATTTCAATTTTGACGCTTCAGTCAGAGTTGTTATGCAGTCATACATTATTTCATGTAGAGCAATTGCAACAATGACTTACAGTCAAAATATAACCTCACCTGAAGTCCTTTTGTCACCCTGAAGTAACAGTTTGGGCCATCGTTTTGCAGTTCCAAGCCACCCTTCACCAGCTTTTCCCCTTCTCGCCTTTTTTTGCGCACTTACAAAGTCCTTTTCAGCCAGGTCTTCAGATCCCTCATGGCCCGAACCAGGGTTTCTCCTAGGTTTGGAACAAGTTCTGCAGTATACTTTCTGGAAAAGAGACTGATGATTGTACATTAATTTCAACTTAACCTAGATCCTCAAAAGAAGCTATATAAAATGTTGTGCCTGCAAAGAGAAGAGAAGTATTTTTACTGGGGCTGAGGATTAACAGGTGATGTATGCATCGCTTCACAGTTAAAGGTTTAAAAAGAACAGAAGTTATACCTAAACGTTCAGTACATAAATACAGGCTCACTATGCGTATGGCTTGGACATTGGCCATTTTTTAAATATACTTGAAAATGTAGCATTACAATCGCATAAAGCAACTAGGGCATTCTGATGAACCGTCTTCAGTTTTCCTCCCTGGGACTGACAGAATGTAGCCAAACTTTAGGTAGTAATCACTTAAGAAAAGTGGCTAAGATTTTTTTTTAATCAAGTGCATTTATTCTGACTAAACTTCAGATGAGGACTGATGACAAAAATAATTACTATTCTTTATACATCTGACATTTAAAAGTCTTAATTGCTTTCTTATAAAAGGCTCTGAAATAGAAACACCTTTTTTTTTTTTTGTTGTGTAAAATGTAACACGGAGTCGAAACTTGCTGTTCCTTCCAGTTTTCTCAGCATCAGTAACCCAGGAGCATAACGTTTATTTAATGGTTAAATAGTTTCCTCTTGCAGTTAACACTCACAGGGAGAGAGTTCCAGGAGATTAAATCATTAAATGAATCCCGTCACATCAGCTCCATGGGAGCAGGGATCTCATACCTTGGGGTAAAAGACAAGGAGGCCACATCAGAAGAGCTGATGGGACCCCGAGAGACCTGAAGGAGACCTTGGTGCCCTGCATTGGAAGTTGGCTGTCAGGAAATCGTCTCTTGGCTTCAGGGTGTGAGTTTCCATAGGTAGACGGCTTGTCCCCTAGAAACCCTGCAAGCTTTGGGGGTTTAATTTATTTATTTATTATTATTTTTAAAGAAAGGAATCTTTCTCGGGCCACAGCGGTTTGGTTTTTTTTCAACCAACTGACTTCTTTGTAAGCACCTGGAAAATAAAAGAGATGCCTCAAAGAGCTATTGATTCAGTTTAGCCAGAGCAGGAGCTTTCAAAATGTGGGGAGGGGGGGAGATCAAGCACAAGATGTATGTGGGGCTCAGTGGGAGCATGAGAAACCTCAGAAAAATTCCATCCAGCCTTTTTATTGCTTTGTCGAAGAGATAAGTAGATGAGAGAGGAGCGGGACTAGATCCAGTTTTGCCAGAGGTTTGGGAACAATGATTTTTGTTCAAAGAGTCGGGTACAAATAATTACCCTCGAGGATGCTGGGTGTGGACTTTAGGGGCAGATGCTTGGGAAAGGCAGGAAATGGGAGTGTGCGAAGCAAAGGAGGCACAAGGTAAAAAGGTGTGAGCACAGAATTATACAGTAAGGGAGGACTCAGTAGGAAAAGCTTGAGACCTCAGGAATGTCACCTGCTGCTGCTTTCTGGGCAGAGCTGCTTGTTTTCCAATAGCCCTTCAACACTCATAGTCTACTCAAAACTGACTGTGAAAATTACAGAAACTCAATCTGCTGTTGTTACGAAAAAATAGGTTAAAGATGCTTGAGAGTCTTATTTCCTCACAAATTGCAGAAACTTTCTTTTGCAACCTTTAGCACCAGCAAGGTTTTACTTCAGTTCCAGTAAAGCTGGCTTAAAAGCTGACCTTTTGCTTCTTAGAAACGTATTTTTCTTTTATTACCTTTTCATGTCCATTTTTAAAGGAAAATTGTCCTTTCCAGGACTCAACTTATAATTCTATGTGACTTTTTAGTATTATGAATTCATTCTTAAAACCAATGTTATTGTTAAAATTAGTGCTTGCTCTTTTTTCTGCATTAGATTCATAATGCGTGTGACTCTGTCTACTTAAATAAATATTTTAATTTGCTGAAGGTAGCTCTCTGATTAAGTATTAAGTAGTAATTTGCGCCGAGGCGGAACTCTGTAGTATTTATATTTCCTGCACGTTGCAAAGAGGGTTTTTATCTGACAAGAAAGCGCTTATGGGGGTGAAAAAGACCTGTTTAGAAAATGATGTTGTCTTAGGTGCAGGAAATGTTCCCGCGTTAAACCACAATTTGTTACTGACTGAGGGTAAAAAAAAAAAAAAAAAGTCCCAGTCCAAAATAAAATTACAGGAGAATAAAGTTTTTTTTAAAAAAAATAGTAAAAAAAAATCCTTTCTGGAATTGGTTTGTGATGCGTGATGCATTAAATGGGAAACGGTACAGTTTCTTCAGGTAAAATAAGGGTGTCCCCGCGTTCCTCCTGGAAACACACTGGATGTGCGATCCTCCAGGATGGACTGGGATCGATCCCGTTGCAGCCTTCCTCGCTCCTTCACGGCCTCCGGCCTCAGCGGAGACGGTCTCCTCCTCTGCCGGCCAAGGGCTGCTCCCGCCCACATCTTTTGGGGTTAAACCCCCTGGAAATGGGGTCCATGGGCGGGTGGGGCGGGCCGCCTCCCGCTCCGGCCCCACAGAACGCCACAGGCGGGGACAG
>VWZL01003416.1:314242-375765 GCA_013396915.1 Stercorarius parasiticus | reverse complement strand
GGGGCGGGGGTGGCGGTGGCCGCGATGCGGGCCGCTTGGGTGCTGCTCACGGCGCTGGCCGCCCTGTCCGCCTACTACGTGTACCTGCCGCTGCCCGGCACCGTGTCGGACCCCTGGAAGCTGATGCTGCTGGATGCCACCTTCCGGGCGGTGCAGCAGACGGTAAGGTGGCGGCGACGCTCCGGTCCCGTTTCCGGAGGGGCGGACAGAACCTCCCCCGGTGGGCTCGGTGCGGGCGGAGGAGCCCGGCACGGCCCGGGGGTTCCCGGAGCGAGGGGAGGCGGCGGCATTGGAGACATCCGCGTCTGGTGGGGCCGGTCTGCGCCGCAGCGGGTTGTCGCGTCCCGGAGGAGGAGGGGGAGCGGGTGCCATCCTCTGCCGGCACGGCGAGCCGTTTCCTCTTCATCCGTAAATCGAGCGGGCGCGTTTTGGGGAAGCCGGCATCCCGTCTGCTCCGCCGGGTTCCGCGGTGCAGGTCTCATTAGGGGTGGTTTGGTCTGGTTTCCAGCTTCACACAATGGCAGGGGTTGGAAGGGACCTTTGGGGATCATCCGGTCCAACCCCCTCCCCGCCAAAGCAGAGTCACCCAGAGCAGGTTGCACAGGAACGCATCCAGGCGGGTTTTGAACATCTCCAGAGACGGAGGCCCCACAGCCTCTGTGGGCAGCCTGTTCCAGTGCTGTAACCCTCAAAGTAAAGAAGCTTTTCCTCATGTTGAGATGGAATTTCCCGTGTTCCAGTTTGTGCCCGTTGCCCCTTGTCCTGTCAGCGGGCGCCACTGAGAAGAGTTTGTCCCCATCCTCTTGACACCCGCCCTTTAGATATTGATAAGCATTGATGAGATCCCCTCTGTCTCCTTTTCTCCAGGCTAAACTTGCAGGCTTTTGGTCAGAAGAAAAAAAAGTTTTTTTATTAGCTATGATTCAGGGGAAGCTGTTTCAGATATTACACTGATTGGAATGGCATTGCTAAACAAAAATCTGAATGTTTGATTTTGTTGCGAGACACACATGAGAGTTCTGTCACTTCATTGATGTCTCCCTCATTTTCTGCCAGTGTTTTTATGCTGACATGAAACACATCAGAGATCTCAAACTTTCTGATAGTGGCTTCAGCTGTGAACTTTATTTTCTTCTAGGATAGGCTGATCTTTTACAAGGACTCATCAGTCACGGCCAGGACTGATGTAAGGTACTATGGATGTGAAAGTATTAATTTTCTTTTAAATTTCCTGTCAGCATTGCAGCTTACTAAGTTGGTTCTGAAATGTACAAAAAGTTGCAGCTTGAGTGGATGAGAGCATCAGTATATTCAAAAAGGGATGAAATGAATTAATGGACAGAGGGTCCATAGATGGATACCAGAAGGACTAGATAGGAATGTACCTTTTGTGTTCCTAATACGATAATTGCAGATGCTGGGAAGCGTGTGGAGAGCGGACTACGCACAGTGTCCAGACTTGTGTTTTCTGCCTGAATAGCTTCTCTGGTTGCCACCGTTGGAGAAGGAGTCTAGGAATAGAGAGACCACTCATGTGAGCATATTCTCATAGTCCAAACGTATTGCTGAATCAAAGCATATCTCCAGGATGAAAGGAAAAAGCCTGGTTGCTTGTATAGGATAAAACCTGTTTGCTTGCATACCCTCCCATATATCTGCTATGAAAATTACGCAGATGTGGCTTACAATAGCTTCATTCTTCAGTAAAATCTATAGCTTGACACTCGGATGCTGTGTTAACTCAAGTAACTGATCAGCAAGCACTCAGCTTGACCAAATTCATTGATGCCACAATGCCCCCCCCAGCATGCTGCCTGCAAAACGCATCCCAACGGTTCAGCCAGCAACACCTGAATCAAGGCCACAGCCTCCAGCTGAAGGAGACCTATCTTTAGACAATCATATGACTGTGACTATATATATGTATATTGCTATTGGCTTATGTACGTACTCCGTTTGTTTATGCAGCGTGTTGGGCACAGTCAGCTGAATGCTGGTGCCTCTGGCTTGGAGGCTGAAGGGTGTCTCTTGAGATTTCTAGAGTTGTAATTCCCAAGTAGCTGGCAGGACAGAGCCTGCCCGGTGGCAGCTCGGACGCAGCACAGCGGTAGGCAGGGCTGGGGTGCCCACGCCTATGCCATTCTCTGGGGTGGGAAAGTCTCTATTAGGGGGAAGTGGTAATTTCTTAGCTGTTTACATCTCTGGCCTTAGAAATACAAACTTCTAGACTGAGAAAAAATTACTAAATAAGTAACAGCTCCTGTAAGGTAGCTTACAAACCAAAGGAAGGAACAAGTGAGTCTTGCACATACAGAAATGAGGCATTGGAGGTGCCCAGAATCACAGTACAGGTAAGCCTTGGGGCGTTCCTTTTCCAAGAGAAAGAGGAGCTGCTTTCCAAGCATTCAGAAGTCTTTCCAACACTGAGACACAGCACAAAGTCAGGAATAAATGACTGCCATTAAGAAGGAACTCTGTGAACTGAAGCTAGGATGGTAAAAGTTAAGCTTGAGTATTTACTTTGTTAGACAGCTTCTGTGTGTGTATGTCCTTTTGTAGAGCTCAGCTTCTCCTTTCTTCCTCTACCAGCTATTGCAAGAACAAATGGTTTAACATTTCTCTAAATGTGACCATTGAACTTTCACCCACTTCTGAATATATTTTCAGCTTGCTATTTATTACTTTCCTTTGTAGGTTTGGTAGCAGACAGAAGTACATCTCTGATTTTAAAATCTCTGAAATGTGCTGTAATCCTGTTTTCCAAGAGCGTGAAAAAAACTGCGTATGCTTCAAATACAACTAATTGTCTTTTGCTTATTTTGAAATAGATTTGTGACGACTCCAACGATTAAGCATGACAAATTCTTGTTAGGGATAATGTGTTTCTTTTCTCAGTGCATTAATAACCACTACCAATAAAACTGTCACTGGCTTTAAGTGTACTAATGGTAAGGTTTTGCATTTCCACATAGAGTTTTGTCCCAGTCAGCTACGTTTTGTTTTTTTTTTAATAAGCGTGGGACTGACTCAGTGTCCTGGCTCAGCATGAGATGCTTTGACAATCACACAATTAAAAAAATACATGATGCTTATAGGGCAGTTCAGGTAAGTAGGTTTCAAAACCTAGTGCAGAAGGCGATCGATACTGTTATCCTAATCTTAAATTAGGGGGAATGGAGATAGGAAGAGATGGAGTTCCTTGTCTGAGGTCACAAAAATTCCAGTGGTGGAGCTGGAAACTGAGCTGGGTTTTCTGAGCCTTGTTCCTCCACCCTCTTTAATGTCCTGTGCTGCCCCAGAATGAAAACAGAGAAATTCAGACTTAATATTAACGAATTGACGTGAAGGTGCTTACCTGAGAATGAGAGTAATTTACCCCTCTCAACCTGTCTGAAAATGGGACATGGTAACATTTTTACAGAAAAATGTGCTGTAACACAATTTTAGGTCAGAAATGAAAAATTACGTACATACATATGTATACAGGTATGTCAGAACTCTGCTTCACTGAAATTTGGACAACCACATAAAATTAATTATGGGATTGAGCCATAGATTAAACCGTAGTCATTGTTTTACTTGGTGTCTGTCAAGAAGTGTCTAAAGCAACATTTCTTAATTCCGGTAGGATTGATACAGGGGTTTTTCACTTCTTCCTCTAACCATTCTCCCTTATCGGAGTAAAGAGAGCAGCATATGTTTATTTAATAAGGCCTTTGAAATAAGTTATTTCTGAACACCCCTGTCAAGGTACTTGCTATTCTGGTGTATGGCAAGGAAGAAGGGATTTTTTGGAACTGGGACAGCTGTTAGCAGAGGTTTGGAAGGACAAATGTGTTGGCACAGAGGTCATCAGACAGACATATATGGAAGAAGGTAAGCAGCTGTACAGGGGAGAAAACTATCCTCATGTTTGTCCTCATCAGCCAAGCAATTCCTTCATGCTTCTCTGCCGCTGTCTTGCTTTCAGAATAAAATCTAGGGCATGGGACATCGACATTCAGGATTAGAGAAAACAGTAATTCATTCTTTCTAACATTTTAATATCTCTCTACCCACATATTTCAGAGTACGTGACTTCTGGACAGATGTAAATCATAGTTGTAGCCAGCCAAGTAAGTTGTTGATGTTTTTGCATGCAAGAACATGGTCTTGGAATTGGTTTACAGTAATCCCAAGCTGTCAGTTGTGGCAGGTAGGTCTTGCAGCAGTGGCACCCGAGCAGAGACTGAACCCCACTGGAAGTCCTATTTGCAGTAACAGATAACTTCTGTCTCTATCTAGTATAAAAGCAGATCACCATGGGTGAATAGGTATATGCACAAGACCTTACATTAAAACGTAATCTAGTTTCTGCTTCTAATTGATAAACTGTAGAACAATCTTCTTGTTTTCTTTTCAGTTCTAAAGGAAATTCATAAAGCTAAGAGCACTTGTCTTGGAGGACTGTCTTTATGTAACGGCATTAAAAATGCATATTCTTTACTGGGCAATAACGCATCTACATTAAGAAATGGTTCTGTAAAATAAGAGAATATAGATAGTCACCTTTAAACAGGATAAACCGCCTGAAATGCACACAAAACAGTATGTTCTGCACACGCTAAAAGGGGAAATGATCCTGTTTATTTTTGACTAAACTCTATTATTGACTGGAGATATTGTAGTTGGCATCTTGGCCTCTAATGTTATAGAACTGTGTTTCGCAAAGTGATGCCAGAATTCAGGGTAGTACCCGCATCTTTTAAGGTAGGAAGTTTAGTCTTAGTTCAGTCGCCCCGTTCCAGCATCATTACTCATTTGAGTCATGAGTGAGATCTGGCTTAGTCCCAAGTAGTGGTGTATGAAAAAAGAGCTTTAGCTGTTTGCTTAATTCCTGATCCTGCCGAAGCCTGAAAGGTCAGCGCAGGACCTTGGGTCCGACCAGCTGCGAAGGCGGTCGAGGAAGCAGCTGATGCGTTGGGCTGAGCTTTAGAGGCATGCTGCCTTTGTGTGCTGGCTGAGTGCGCGACCTGTCGCAATAATTTCGTGGCTAAAGGTCAGAGATGTGAAGCCGGATGGTGTCAGCTATGGAAGTCATATGAGGACAAAGAATTCCAACATGCTGAGTACTGTTAGAGGCTAATAGAAGTTAGCAACAGAAAAACTTTTTTGGATTATTTTTTTTTTTGTAATGCAGAACAGATGACTAATATGGAGTACAAGTCCATGAGGGAGGAGGTAAGCATAGGAGCAGTGAGTATTTGGGATTCTGCATGAATTTACCAGCTGAGGAGCCAACAGAAGAATCCTAATAGTTTAGGGACAGATATTGGTGATTAAAGGTGAAGTAACAGTGCCTCTCTAGAGCAGTTCTTTGTTCATTCTGTCTGCTTTTTATCACAACCCTGACTCCTTTCTTCATTTATTGAAAACTTTCTCCTACATTAATTAAATCTTCTAATACCTGGTTCCCCTCACCAAAGAATTTACCAGGAGAAAGGTGGTAATAGTTTAGTCTCTAGGGCGTCCCTGGGTTGTCCCTACCCGAAAACCCCTGTTACAGGGATGTCCTGGTAAAAGATGGCCCCAAAATGAAAAGCTTCGATCAGAAATGAGCAATAGATTGGCAGTAGGGGTACTGTGATATGCCCACAGTGGTTATTTGCTGAATTGGCTCAAACGCTAGCAAAATACTCAGGTTTGCCTCACCAGCCTGTGTAGCCCTCTTCTCCTGGGGTCCTCCTGCTCATCCAGCTCTACCTCGCTTCCCAGCCCTGGCGCCCTCCGTCCGGCTCAGCCCATTACTCAGTCCAGCCCATGGTGCTGAGAAGTTCACCAGCCACGTTTCCCCAGAGTTACCTGTTCAGAAAACACAAGTGTTTATTCAGAGGGATGCATAAAAACAGTTGCTACATGGGAAAACCTGCAGCTGTGACCCAGACTGAGCGACATGCCGTGCCTGTGGCTGGCACAGCAATTCTGGGCTAATTGCCCACAGGGCTTTCGTCTTTGTACCGTCTCCTCTTTTCTGGAAGTTCATCTTTACTTTCTCCTGTGGTCTCTGAATTTCCCCCTTGTCCTTTTTCTTTGTCTTCCTTTTTGCTAGCTTTTATTATTACAGCACTGTCTTCTCTCCCTCTTCATCAAGAGAACATCCCTGTTTCTCTCTTCTCTTCCACATGCGTATACACACACATGGAATTCCCATATTTAAGTGCTATATTTGATTGCCTGCAACAGTCCTGCATGTTGCCGAAGGGTGGTAAAATCACGAATACCAGCAAAGATCAAACCAATTATTGCTCATGTGAGATACCTGGATACAGGGTTTTTTAATGGATTTAAGCCAATCCAGCTGTTGACGGCGGCCAAAAGGGCTGGTCCCATCCTTTGCCCCGCTCCTTCTTTCCTTCCTTGGGTTATTAGTAAGATGGCGACCTGGCTGAAGCTTAATGTTGTTTCTCTGTTTTTGCTGGGTTCGTATTGAGCTGGTGCAGCAAGCTCACGCTCTGAGGCTTCGCGTTCCTTAGTGCCAATGCAAGAAAGATGCCAGGGAAGCATCAGTCAACAGGATGGGTTGCAACATAGTCCTAGAAGAGAGTTAGCTAACCATTAAACACATCTTCTTCTGCCAGTAGCTATACGAAAGAGTGATAAGGTATTATGTATCTATTTTAAATATTTATTTATAGAGGAAACAAATAATATAAGGATTTTATTTATAAGAACTCTGGACAAGACTAGCTCTTTGCCAGCGAAATGCGCAATCCTGTGCCTTATGAATGACAACCAAATAGGCTGATAAGACAGAGAGACTTTCAAAGAATCTGTCTGATAAGTGTTTGGCAAAAAACCTGCCTATGCCTAACAAAAAAATGAGGAGTGTTGCTCTTGTGCCCTGGCGTACAAAGCATCTCTTCCAGGTTTTTGGATTCTTGGAAAGAGTGTTCTATTGTAGGGGGGGAAAAAAAAGGCGTGCAAGGGTGTGATAACCTGCAGATGGCCACGCTGCTCTGGTTTAAAGAACAGGGCAAAACGCTTCTCGGTAAACAACACTAACCAGCCTTGAAAATAAAACATTTCTGATTCCAGGGACACATGTGGTAATCTCGTCTCCAAAGAATGTGAAGTAAATTGGGAGAAAACTAAAATGGGACGTCTATTGCAGCACAGTCAGGCTAAAAAAAATCTACAAAAACATTGTTTCCCCTGGCAGTATTTCTAAAACTGCTTCTCAGCGGTTGTCTTTCCCGGCAGCCTCCATGGGGCACACAGAGGATCAGATCTTTCACTGGTTACATCAGTGGCAGCCCAACAAATTGTCTGCCAAATTATTAATAGATGTATTGCTCTTCGGATTTCAGGCTCGAACTGGGTTTTCCTGGGGGGAATTTTTATGTAACGGTGGGAGAAAAGCATGATCTGAAATTCAGAGATACAAACAGTCTTGTGAATTCAGCATGTCTTCCCGCCAGGTGGATATTTTGTGTGTCTTCTCCCAGAGAAAACTCTTGCAGTATAAAGAAATGATATTCCATCCAAAATGCAGCAACCACTTTAAAATTTGGGTTCCCGCCAAACTATCTCAGCAGGGTGACATTACCACAAGCTGAAGCAAGAAAAGAAAACCGGTTTTGTAAATTCTTGTTTGGGAAGTGGATTCCTCTCCCCGCTCGCATAGCAGCCTATTGTATTTGGCATAGACTTTTGGGGGAAAATTATCAAAGCTTGTCTTTTTCTACAGCAATCTGCGGTGGAAGTGGGGCTGTGCAGGGCCGTTTCTATACAGCACCTGACTGAAATCCAATATTGTGTTTTTCCTACATTTAAACTAATGATGACAGATTAAAAAGTTACATGTAAGGAGCTGGGGCTGTAGATCTAAGGAAGGAGACAGATATTCTTTGGTATGGGTGCTGCTGAATGCTTCAAAATTTGCTTTTCCTCCGGAGGTGTGTGTTTGCCTCCGTTAGTGCTTCCTTCACCATGAGCAGAGAAGTTGAAACTTGGCGCTGAAAGTGGCTGTGAAAACGGTACTGCAGAAGCATAGTAAAGAAACCCAAGTCAGGAGAACAAAATAGCTGTCCTTGCGAACAGAAAATAGAAACCAGAGACTGTCAAACTCTTATTTGCAAAATCATGTCTGTCACGAGGAAGCAGACTTGGCTTCCACTTAGTTCTTGGACAAGTTAAACTATGGCAACTACCCGTTCTTCACAAGGTGAATGCGGTCAGACCGGTACCCGAGTCACCCCGCTCGCTACCCGAGTCACCACTACCACTGGTACTAGTGGAATTAAAACAGTGAAACAGTTGCGCGTAGGCAAGCTGCGTGGCTCCTAAGAGTACACTTTTTCTTCCAAGTATCGGTTACCTGTATGCAAAATAAAAGGTCGCAGCTGACAGTTCTCTTTATGGTAGTGGTCCTAAAGATATACATTAGGCATATGTATTCATTTTACCTCCCAACCTCATTGCCTTGATTGAGGAAGTTGTACAAAAGGCTTAGCTGATTATCCAATTTCTAGCCTTCCTCACTAGGATAATTAATTTTGCAAAAGGGGAAAGACCCCCCACTACTTTTTAACAGACAGTCTGGGCACGGTAGTCCCTGCAGTCCTTTGGCTCACCCTTTGCCACCCCTTTTGCACCAGCTGGGGAATGGGAACAAGTATGCACTACAAATAGTGTGCAGGGCACGCCTGGGCAGCAGGTCACGACCGTTTAGGCTGGAGGAGTGCCTTGGATCCCAGTACTGTTTGCTGAGAGGTTTTTAATCTATGCAGGGCAAGATTTAAAAAATAAACATGAAAAAAAAAACCAAACCAAACCTGGATAGCCAAAGGGGATAAAATCGCTTTCCTTCTACCATAAGGGCACAGAAAGATCAGATCATTATTCATTTTTGTAGTGTTTTACTCACCCCTGCAAAAAAAGTAATGCAATTCAGTCTCAGGCATTGGGGAAGAAAAAAAAAAAAAATCACTAACCTGCCATGGTTCTTGGAAAGCATTTCAGATCCTTCCCACTTCAGCAGGTAAATACAGGACAAGCCAATAAACAAGCATTGTATTCCTTTAAGACCATTCCTATTTACAAATTTCTTTGCAATCCTTGCGAACTTTCTTAATTCAAAAGTGGAAAGACTTAATGCTTTGAGGTGGAACAAGAAAAATACTGTGCATTTCTGATACTGCCAAAGAAACTTTGCCTGTGTGGTATTGCCCTCTGCTGGCACCGGCCTGAGGAGCTTCACAGGTCCCATAGTGGAACATGCTGGTGAGGTTCATCTCCTTTCAGAGGTGCCTTTCAAAGGCAAGGATCTGAGTGCTCATTCACAGTTGTCTTGATCCACGTAGTGCTCGTGGTTTGATTTATTTTGACAACAGAGAATCTTTTATAGGCAGGGTTTTGTTTTACTACAGCTTTAAAAGCATTAGAGGTCTTTGATAATCATTCATTTTCCAGTGAATATTCTAAGAATCTGTGTTCGTTTTCATATAAGACCTGCCCTTTGAAGACAGTGGCATTAAACGTCAGTGCAGTACCGTATGATATGCTCTGAAGTAACAGAAATNCTCCCCCCCCCCCCCTAGTGTCACCTGATTCACTATCTGAGACTCAGCCATCACTTGATAGTTCTGAATTATTTGATTTGTACCTTTGACAAGCTGAAGTCTGTCTCCTCCGAAGACATTAACATCACGGATGCTGTTTTTGACGGTGTGGAAGTCAGAGTGTTTGAACCTCCTGCGAAGGGAGGCGAAGAGCTCAAGCGCAGCGTTGTTTACATCCACGGAGGGGGCTGGGCCTTGGCAAGTGCAAGTACGTGTCTGCCAGTATTTAAATAGGATTCTGCTCTGGTTTTCTTCAAGCAGGAGAAGCCAAAAGCTGTTTTTCCTGCCAGAGATGACAATTTTGCTAAGACAGACCTGAATTCAGTAGTAATTGTCTCCACTCTGGTAGATCAGCTTTAAGGAGGGAGGGGGGGAAAAATGTTGTGAACACACAGCAAAAATGCATATCTTATCTGCACAGGAGCTGTAAAAGGACCAAAAGGTTAATTTTGTTACATCCTGAGAGGACAAAATAGCTTATTATTTAAATTCCTGGGATGCCTGGCTGGGCTTTTTGGGCCAGTCCCCCATTTTCTGTGGTCATGTGCAAAAGTCAGTCCTTGGTGATCAGGATCCAGTGACTATGTGTGAGGGTTTTGCCCCATTTTCACCCAATAATTAGTGGACAAGTGGGCTGAACAATACTGCATGTAACAATATTGCTAATGTTTGGCTCTTAAATAACACTTAGTTGGAATACATGCAGCTGATCGCAGACAATGGTCAGTGTGATGAGGTGGGTTCCCATCTCATGGTCTGGCCACCTCCCTTAGGGGACCACTGCCAGCACTAGCAGAAGTTACCTGGAAAATTAATGCTATTTACTCAAATTAACTTAGAAGCCACAAACATGATCAGAGAAAGTAAGGTATAGCTATAGGCAGCAATGAGCTAACCGCTGATCCTGCCACATCGTACAGGAGGATAAAAGCCTTGGGAGGAGAAAGGACTCACGGTTCTCATGGCTGCTCCGATATCCAGATCCCATAGGAGTCTTTCCCCCTTTTCCTTCCCATTGCTCCCATGACATCATGAAATCCATACAGCCCCGATGCATTCTGTGGCTTCATCTATAGAAAAAGAACATTCATGGAGTTTTCTGAAATGCTCCAAAACCAAGACTGTATTGATTGCTTTTCGACTACGCACGTATAAGTCACTTAGACCATGATTTCAGTGAGATTTACATTCCTAAATAATTTTAAAATCTGGCCTTCACATGCCTATGGAAGTCCCAGTCTCTTTGTCCTATAGTCTTATAGCAGTGAAAAATTTTGCTCCTCTTTCTACAGAGGAATTGTGCTTTGAGATGAGTTTTCTTAGGCCTGCCTAAGGGATGGTTGTTAGCGTCCTGCCCACCTCGTTTGTTCTGTAACAGTTTGCATATATGACTCTTGTTGTGCAAAAAGTGTATATTAAATTACCGTCCTTTGTTTGGATGACTGTAACTCAGCTATGTCAGATGCTGTCCTCGAGTCCAAGGTGCAGAAGTTAATGGCACAAATATTGCAGCTAAATATTAAATTCTAAGACTAGATACTTCAGAAAACGTTTAGTGTCTTAGTATTATTTTATAATACCGGGAACAAACAATTAAGTAACTGGAAAGGAATAAAATTAAAGAAAATCAGTCCACTAATAAATAGGATAGCTGTGATTAATCCTCTCTTAAATGAGTAGTTCAGTTGACGTTAATAGGGCAACGTATTTGAGTCAAAGCAATGCACGCTATAATAAAATGAATCGGCAGCAGTGACTCATACAGTGGTAACTGGCTCTGGCTCTTGATGCCCTCAAGCCACTGGGTACCTTAAATTTTGCCCAATCAAGAGAATTGTGATGGGTGGGTGAAATTACATGGCCCAAGTCACCAAGAAACAGATGAGAAAGAAAGCATTAAACCGCAGGACTTCAAGGCATAAATTATGTTATATACAATGCGTATTTGGCACTTTATCTATTGCAAACTGATCTCATTTACTTTGTTTATATTTGTATGATGTCTTTATATTTTTCTGAGAAGGCTTTTGTACAGCTTTGAGACTATTGACATAAATGGATTCATGTCCCTAACGCCATGTCCTTTCGTTCCAGGAACAAGCCTTTATAACAATCTCTGCAGAATCATGGCTGAATCTCTTAACGCTGTCGTCGTCTCAGTTGAGTGAGTAATCTAAAACTGATGGAGTAATTTTAAGATATTAAAAATATGTAACTTAGTTCTTTTAGCTTTTCCCTTGTTACTGGCTTGTGTATAAGGCTTTAACTTGGACAGTAATTCTCTTTACCGGTTTAATATTTTTACCCTTTTAAAATTACAACAAATTGGAATGGTATCAGAAATTCACATGGGTTTCTACTTATTTTAGAGGTTGTTTTAGAAGACAGAAATGTGGGAAAAGAGAGTAGCCCTCAATTCAGTTGGACAAATACTAAAATGCGAACTTTAGTGCGTCTTGCAATTGTATCCACATGTAAGGAGTGCAGCTAAAACCTGAGATCACTCAAGTGCCAAGTTATGATTCTGTAAATACTTGTGAACTTTGAAAACAATCACACAAAAAACGCAAACGCATTTGGACATGATACATACCTGAAGGAAGGCTGAGCCACACATCTCTGCTTCCTTATGGAGCAAGAGGGACTTTTTCCATCCCCAGTGGCCACTCCCACTGCTGCAAGCTATATTTTTATATATGTATATATAAAATATTAATGTATATATTAACCCCCCCTGAAGTCTGTCTATAAACCACAGTTTTTAAGTCATATTGAGCAAGGGTCTGCAACATAGAAATTGTCAAATCATTTTACCCCTGCTCATTAACCAGAATCCACTGTGGAGTCTGGCAGTTTCCTGCCGCGCTCTCCATCTCCCACTGTTCCAGTCATCTCATTTAAGCCCTGCACTCCACTCGAGAGCAGAGGGCTGCCAGGGTGCCAGACAACAGAGAAGCAGGGCTGCTTTTTCTAACTCGCTGAACAATCCCAAGGTAAACAAACCTCTCAACCAGCTAACTCCATTACCTAGATGACTCCAGCTTGATTGGTACTTTTCCCATCCTTATTGTCAACTTCAATGTTTTCTGCTGCAAACCCAATCACTTAATATAACTACTCAAGTTTCCCACATGCAGTTGATTACATACCAAGCTCTGTGATCTAATTCCAAGTTAATTATACAGAGTTGATGTTACTCATTCAATACTTAGAGCATACTTTAGAGGATCGCTTTTTTTACTTCTTTGTTGTTTATTAGTAGAAACAATGAAAGGTAAAAGAGAATCTTGCATTATTCCAGACAAGCAGCAATCACGCTATTGAAAAGTTGCCTTTTCTGATTTATGGTGGTATAATTCTGCCTGTTTCTCTGAGTTATTGTTTACCTCTTCTCCTTAGCCATTATATATTTCAGTCAAGGCGTTTGTACTCAATTAGTGAAGTCTAATTAGATTTCTCATTGGGTTAATTGCACGTCTCACTTTCGTGATATATGCATAGTCTGCTATCCAGTTTTGTAAGGAGTTCCCAGAGGATTCTCTCATATTCCTTTGTAGCTGATGCAATATATAGATTGCTTTCTGAAAGCAGGTCAGATTTGGAGTTTGAAACACTTTTTTGCGTAACCTAAGTTTAGAATTTATCCTGCATATGAACCTTTTTTTTAGCTTAGCTTCTAAAGAAAATATTTTGAATCAGAAAACTGGATTTTGTTTTGCTCGGCTCTGCTGAGATTATGTAAAATCTGTTGTTTGCAAAGCTACAAACAGAAGACATACTTCGTACCATAAGGCCTACTAACAACTCTTACATCACATATTATTCAGTAAATATGAACAGACTTCTCCTGCACTGTTATTTTGAAACTGAGAAAATCTCATGAATGGGATTTAGCTGCTGGCTCTTCCTGGGCAGACTGTTTTCTCTCTCTGTGCCTCAGTCTCTCCAGCTGCGCAATGGGTATATTCCTGCTCCTCTCCTCGATAATGGAACGCAATTATTGAATCTGTTGCATTGGAACAAATTGGTATTACTTCACTTCTTGGCTGTTGTTTGTTTCATGGCACAGAGGTAGAGCAAGGTTCGTTCTCTCCTGAGCATAAGTGAAAATTTGGGAAATAGAACTGCTTAGGTGTTTGGCTCAGCAGAATCTGTTGGGCGTATGTGACACATTCTCCCTCGTACTAGTTAAGGTGGGGATTTGGATCAAACACAGCCTGACTGTAATGACTCCCTTGCGAAGGGTGTTTTAAATATTTATTCATTTTTATAATGCATGATGAAATCCCCTATTGGGAAATCTGAGGGAAGTGCTGCACAATTTTATACGATCTTGGTATTATTCATATCTAGTGGGTTCAGTGGGTTCATATTAATCTTTCAGGATTAGAGCATTAATTATAAGATTAAGTCTTACATAATTATCACACACCTCATGTTTTTCCCATAATATTTATCCTAATGAAATAGGTATTTGCCATTTAGGAATACCTGATATCACCTATTAATCCTGCAAGAGAGGTACATTGACGGTAATAATTGTCTCTCATCTCTTTTTCTTTTGTAGATACAGGCTGGTACCAGAGGTGTGCTTCCCCGAGCAATTCCATGATGCTCTTCGTGCTACTAAGCATTTTTTGCAGCCTGATGTCTTAGCGCAGTATTCGGTTGACCCAAGTCGAATTGCAATTTCTGGCGATAGTGCAGGAGGAAATTTGGCAGCTGCTGTGTGTCAGCAGGTAACATCCCATGTCTGTTATGTATTACGCTACCACAGTCCCTAATTTAGTGATGCATGTAGGCTGGCAGATTCTTTGTGCTGCATCATCACAAGGTGATGTGCCAACCCTAAAGACGGAATGGTAGAAAGCCAGCATCTAGTGACTTTACAGAAGAAAAATGAGTCAATCGCAATATGAATCACATAGCTTGCAATGTTTTACTACCGTTACGAGTTGTTATATGGGCCAGATTTTAAGAGCAAGTAACTAAATGACTTTTTTTACCCCTTTTGCTGGTGAATTCTTTATTTTTCTAAGTGGATAACTAGGTATATGCGTAATTTATCAATTTAGCTTCCTCTTTTTAGTTGCTTGTCTCTGAAAATGTTTTTATTTCTTTCAAATACAAATGAAGGACAAAAAATACAATAAATGAAGCTTAATTCTTCTGTGAAATTGTCCTCCTGTAGCATTTTGTAATTTTAAGGAAACTTCTTTTGTATGTCTGCAGTTTAAAAGTAATCTGAATTTAATCTCATAAAGATTTTAAAGGCAGCCTGAGGCATGTAGTAATATTTTTCATGGTTCAGTGAAATATTATTATTATTAGCTTTTTCGTATTGTCATAACCACTGGTGATAAGAAAGCGGATACCATGTCCAGGCAACTAATTATCATGACAACCTTGCAAGATTGAATTAGGGTGAAAATATTAATAGCAGACAATTACACTAAGAGTTTCGATCTTAAGGTCTGATAAACGTGATAGTACCATGTTTTGGAAGCAGCATTCCTAATTCGTTTCCCTGATGCGTAATGCCTTTTAAAATCAGGGATGTAGGACTGTTTCAGGGAGAGGTTAAATACATAAAGGTTCTTCAGGCTGAAAAAGAGACAGACAAGCTGAGATACGATAGACAACTGTGTGTCTTGTGCAGAAGATGAAGCAAAACAAGTGTTTGCTGATTCTTCCAGAAAAATTTGGTGCCCCCCAAATCTTTGTAATTGGGAGGCTCAAATCAAATGCAGACGGCAGGTTCAAGTCAAACACAGAGAGGTGCTTCTCTACATGGTGAGCCTTTGCAAGCGAAAGCTGGATGCCAACAGTTTGCATATGCTAAAAAAGCCCCAATTAGATAAATTCATGGAAGAAAAAATCCATGGAAAAACTGTTAAAAGCAAGAATAGCTCCTTTTACTCCAGTTGCAAATTGTTAAACTACATTAGTGAAATGCCGCTTTACAGTCTTTTATCTTCTTACACCCTTCAGTAAACTTCTGCCACTGATTTCTGTTGGAGACAGGATACTGGCTCTGCCTGAATGGCCATCCTTACAAGAGAAGAAAAAGATCAGGCTGCATATATTTCAGAAAAAGAGCAATATTATCTGCGTAAGACCAAAATTCAGCCTAGAAATCGTCAAATGAATGGTTGCTTGTTTGAAGTTCTGAGTTGATATTGTTATGTTTATTTTCTTTGTAATCCCAATTCTATCCTATATTTTTCCCCACAGCTTAGCAAAGATGAGCACTTGACCATCAGACCGAAACTGCAGGCCTTAATTTATCCAGTCCTTCAGGCATTTGACTTCAATACACCTTCTTATCAGCAGAACATGAATATGCCTGTTCTTCCTCGTTATGTCATGATCAACTATTGGATAGATTATTTCAATGGTAACTATGACTTGGCTCAGTCGCTGCTCATTAACAACCACACCGCTCTTGACGTTGGCCAAGCTCTGTCTTTCAGAGGACGTCTGAACTGGACGTCTCTACTGCCTTCATCCTTCAAAAAGAACTACAAGCCTGTAATACAAACCACAGGCAAGGCTGAAATCATCCAGCAGATACCGGCGCTGCTTGATGTACGAGCAGTCCCGCTCCTTGCAGAAAACGAAACTCTGCGGCTGCAGCCAAAGACATACATCCTGACCTGTGAGAACGATGTCCTGCGCGATGACGGGGTGATGTACGCCAAGCGCTTGGAGAACGCTGGCGTGGAAGTCACGCTTGATCACTTTGATGACTGCTTTCACGGCTGTATGATATTCACCATTTGGCCTACTGATTTCTCAGCGGGCATTCAGACCAGGAACAGCTATATAAAATGGCTGGATGAAAACCTTTGAAGAGAGGGTCTCTCTAGAAGACACGGGGTGTGCAACTCTGGTGTCTGCTCTTGCAAAAGAGCGAACAACGCAAAAGTGCACTTTTCCAAATTCAGACTTCATCTGTTCGGCTGCAGCTGCTGGGAGTCACAGACCACAAACCGCAGCATTCACTAGCTCCATTGGCCGTGCCCAGCAAAGGATTTTGAGAAATACTTCTTCAAACTTAGGTTTGGGTTTTTTTTCCCCACCTTCTTTCAGTTGACAATTGCCAAACATAAACCAATGTTGAGCCGGGAGATCAGCATTCCTGTAGCATTCTTAACTGGCTGGAACTTCTCAAGCTTTGACTCTTAATTAGGCACAAAGGCCCCAATTTTCAAATAAAGTGAGGTAAAGCCAACCGCCTACATCTACATCTGAATATGTAAAAAAGGGAGCTAGTTTTCAACAGTGAGCACTTGATGGCAAATAAGTGTGAGCACCCTCACCTTTAACAGCAGAGCCATGCATTGGAATGCCAAGCATGGATTTAGGTCTTGGCTTTTAGGCACATAGACAAACAGCTTGCTTAAATCAAAAAAAAAACCCAACCAACACAACAAACAAGAACAAGCTCCTCTAGGCAGTTAAGGTGATGCTAGACAAGTCTCCGAGCCAAACATGTCATTCAGCTTTGGAATTTGGTCTGTATTGCCTTTTAGTTAATTATATTTTATAAAAGCACAGGACTAAATATATTTTCAATAAAAAGCATTACAGCATAGATACAAATACATAGGATAAAATACTTCATGTAGCAGCAGAATCTGAGTTGTTTATGTGAGTGAGCTTCAGAGCTGACTACTTACTTGGCTAAAGAATGTGATTTCATCTGTTTAAAGCCTCAGCTTCGTGACCTCCTTACAGAAAATACTGAGCTTACTAAAAAAAAAAAAAACAACCTGTGTGGTTTGCACTAATGTTTGTAATTAATAGTAGCTTTTGTTCACTGACTTTGCTTTTGTGCTTGTAGTGTTTAATATATTTCATGCTTCCTGCAAGGAGGGAAGCAAGCACATAGAAGTGGGCTCTAATCCATACGGAAGACTTCAGTCTGAGCTTTGCAGCTGAACTTTGTCTTGTAGACTGACCCAAAACTCTAGGTAAGATGGGTCTTGCTCTTGTGCAACAATTCCCCACGGTTTGAGCCAGTCTGTAAATTCCAGACAAGCAGGACAGGGAAGTGAAACCGCTTACACCAGTGTATATTGTCCAGGATGCTTACTGCTTGCAGAAATGAAAGTTGTGTCCAAAGCCCTGTTTCTAGGCAAAGAGGAGGGAGTGGCTGCCCCACAACTAAACTAGTGGATTAAATTCATCCTCAGCTTTACCACAGAATTCCCGTGGGACCCCAGGAGAACAACTTAATCTCCTCATGCCTCACTTTCTTCTTCTGCAAGAGAGGGAGCAGGAATTTCCTACCTCACAAGGGAGCTGGGAAGCTGAATCCGCAGGTGTTGGTGAAGCACACGGACGTGACGGTGACTGGCAGGCACTGAACCGGCTCCCGTAGCTTCTGACTTTCCATCCTTCTCTCGTAGCAGGCTCCGAGCATCCTGCCCCGTGATGGGTGGTGCTGCGAGGCTGCCGGTCCTCCTGGGCAGGTAGCTCATCTGTCCTGACTCCTCTCAAAGTACCCCGAGGTGAGGCTGCGTGGCTGGTAGGACATCATGACAAAGGCAATTTCATTACAGCGTTTCTTATGGCAGGACTCTGAAAAGTTGTTAAAAAAAAAAAAAGGCACTGGTAGATCAAACTGCCTTCTGTCACTTCAAATATACACAGACCAGTCCACTTTCACTGGTATTGAAATTAAATAAGAGAATGGCTTTGCTGAATCATTGCTTCCTAGAAACATCAGGTTGTTAATGCGGCTGGATGTATTACGAAAAGCTATTGATGACGGAGGCCTCGATGTAGGCTCAGTCACGCAGGCTGAAACTCATTTCTGGGCATAGATTCACACAGAGGGCACAAGGCAAAGCTTTTTCAACAGTGGCCCAGATTATTCTTCCATTTAGATTGTTACAAAGACCCAGTGGAATTAGAGCAGCTGAGTGACAATCTGAATCAGGATAAATTTTGGTCAAAATATCCAATTAACACTGCAGCAGAATTCAAACTCTTTTTTTCTGGATTTAAATCCTCTTCCCTCCTTTCCCCCATAAACACAACTTACACTTAAAAGAGACAGCAACCAAAGTTACATCCATTCAAAAGACAAATTACTAATCTGCTCCAGAATCCTTTCCCCTCTATGGACACAGCTCCATTTACCTGACTTTATTTTTTTTAACTCTTCAAATCATAATTTACTGTTACACTGAGTTGTAACAACAGGCTCCTTCCTGGCTTTCCCACTTAACGAGTAAACCCATGTCAGAAAAGATGTAATTTATATCCAGTCGCCCTCATTAAAAGATAGTAGTAACTGTAGTACTGGAAAAGAAGTGGTTAATATTCCTATAAATTCTAGAATAATTAAGTTTTCCTGACAGCTGTCTGCAAAGCTTTAGATCAGCATTTGTTTATAGCTAAGTTATAAATATCTGCTATGAAGCTATGATATAATTGCTGCTGGTTTTTTGTTTGTTTTTTTAACTGAAATGAAATGGAGAGCTGGGAAATATATATATACATATATATATATTTTCATGGAGTCGGTTGTAAATTTCCTTCATGCACTGAAGCACATTAAAGTCTTGGCACAAGAAATGGTAGTAAGGATATAACTGGACTGAACGTGTTTACCAAGTCATCGCCAGCGTGATGTGACATCCGAGATGGCAGCACAGCTTGGATGAGATGTGACGCTATTAAGTAGGTCTGTCAAAATACCTTGACTGCTCTTCTCACGCAGCTGTATGGTTTAAGTACGTGATAGCTCCAAAGATACACGATGGATCCTACAACAGGAAAAAAGAGGTCTGAGTTCCAGCTATAAAAAGACCTTTTAGTCTATAGCCACAGAAGACGCTTGATTAAAATTCAGTATAAACCTTTTAAGTGTTAGTCCAGACTCAGTTTTTCCTCCTATTTTGCAGTTCCCGTGCCCAAAAGTTGAAAGTTTAGGGTTGTTTGCAACTTGGACGAGACGTGACAGTATTAACTGGTTCTGTCAAAATACCTTGACTGCTTTTCTCACGCATCTATGATGTGGTGCAAGTACGTGATGGCTCCAAAGATATGTGATGGATCCTGTAACGCATAAAAAGAGGTCTCCAGCTATAAAAAGACCTTTTAGTATATAGCCGCAGAAGACACTTAATTAAAATTCAGTATAAACCTTTAAGTGTTAGTCCAAACTCAGTTTTCCTCCTGTTTTGCAGTTCCCGTGCCCAAAAGTTGAAAGTTTAGGGTGGTTTGGAGTTGAGCTGCCAGCAGCAGGGCAGTAACCGGCAGGCAGGGTTACAGAGAGCTGCTGCCTGACAGCAAGAAATTAAGATTAATACACGTTACACCACCTCGATTTGTTCATGGGGTTCGTCCCTCGTCTCCTGAAGCATCTCCTCGGACGAACCCAGCACCTTCGTTCTTGGGTATTTCCCAAAGCAGCGTAGGGCACTTCGCATATTGTAGGATCAGATCAAGTATTTGTAACAATATTTCACCTGTGCGTAGTAAAAAGTTGGTCTTCTGAAAGAAGATAGTCAATGAATCCGTCTGCTTGTCTTTTCATTAAATCAACAAGTATGGCTAACTACTTTTTAAAGACTGCTTTTTTTTCCCCTCCCGCTCCTTTAATTAGTCTTTATCTGTCCATCGCAAGAATATCTTGTTCCTGATGGCCATCAAAGCGTTCAAATGTAAGCTTTAAAAAAAAAAAAAAGCTCACATAACAGAACCTTTAATCGTTTGTATCTTACTTTCACAGACCTGGGAACTGTGTTAGCAGGTCCCCAGTATTTTGGCCAATATTCACAGCAATAAAGGGAGGTTTTTGTCTCCCTAGTTTAGGACCCCTTAAAGGCTGGGTGTTCGGCATTTCTGAAAACCCAAACCCATTTAAAGATGTTTCATGGTGCATAAAAATGACAAATAAGTCAAATTTCCTAACCTTCACCTAAGTAATTCCAAAATTGCATCCCTAGCCAAAGCAGAAAGGCCATTGTGGGTTTTAAGCCCTACAAATAAACTAAAAAGAAACGGTTTATCTTTAAAACGTTCTTTTGTAGTGTTTGGGCCTCTATATTTCTTTAATCTTTTACCAAACTTTATTAGAAACTTTTTCAAACAAAAATCCGAGAAGTAGGTTAACCTGCGTTAAACCTTTTAAGCTGCTATGATCTGTAACAATGATGTTGTGTAAAAAAAAAAAAACAAAACCAGGTGGTTTTACAGTTCTCATATTTATGATGTTCAAAACCCCACAGTACAACGTATTTGATGTGAATGCATTCAATATCTTACGCGTGACCGTTTTTCTTTTTTGCATCTTTCCCAGTGCAGGGGAAAGATCTTGTAAGATCTAATGAGCAAGTGTGATTGAGATGTGCTAGCGAAATGAAGAACAAATAAATAAAGTGGAATATATCTGTGATCGATGGTTTTTTTCTTTTCCCCAGGCCCACCGATTTTATTTTCCGATGTACCTTTACAATTTGAGTTTTCACTTAGCAGAGGTCAGTGAAATGAAAGGGGAGGCCTCAGAGCTCCTGAAGAAACGCTGAACCAAAGCCAAGGGGATTGTTTTCGAGGCAGGAAACCAAACCGTGTCCGTGGGCTGCGAGGGTGACCTCCTCTTACTTCCTTTCAGTCAAATAATTACTGGTGACCGCATTTGCTGGAGTTAAAGGGTGGACAATACCCACTCTACTGCTGTTCCTCGCTCTTTCAAGATAGACAATGCAGCTCGTGTTCTCCATTCTGGTCTATAAACAGATTTTTTTATATGTTTATAGATTATTTATGCATTTGAAATCAGTTTTAGCCAGTGGAAGCCCTAGTTCTGCTTTCATTCCTATTTGCCTTCCTTTCTTTTTCTGAACTGTTACCTATTTTCTTCCCCTGCTCTCTCATTTATTAATGGTCATGGCAGTATTCCTTTGGAAATATCCTAATGTGGGGGGTTGCTGTTTTATCCAGCAGGGTCCTGTGGCTTTCACAGAATATAAAGCTTTCCCCCTACTGAAAAAAGTGCTGGGGGGGGAAAAAAAAAAAGCTTCAAAGGCCTTACAAACCTATTTTTAAGTCAGCAGGAGTCATGCTCCTGCTTGCATTAAATTGAATGCAGTAAGAACAGGCTGGGGCCCATCATAGAATTTTTGTTTTCCAGTCATGTTTTCTTAGATTTAGTTAAAAGTCTTGCCTGTGTGGGGCTTGCCAAGGCCAGGGCAGTGCCTCCCAGGGCTGGGTGCTGCCATAGGAGGACGCGGGGGGAGCACCCGCTGCTGAAGGACCGGCCACCATCCGTGCTGGACTTAACACGGGTGCCCGGCTGCCACCTGAGGGCTGACAAAGCGGCTGGCACAAAATCCTCAACGGCCCCTTCAAACGGCGTTAGGTGACTATGTGAGGCATCTGAATTCAAGCAAGAATAGATACAGCATATGTTTGTTGGGTATGAGCCATCCACGTGGGGCTCACGGGACAGACCACTTTGGATGCTGAGCCTGCTGCCCAGCGCATCTCTGGCACTGGAGCTCTATTCCCCTCTTCCCACTGCAGCACCCTGTTTCCCACCCCCTGGCAGGACCGGAGCAGCGGGGGGGGCGGGGGGGGGGACGGACACTGTGACCCAGGTGTCCCTCCATCCCTCGGCTGGCCAGCCCACCCAGCCTCCTGCATCCAGAAATCCCAGCCTCCACCTGCATCCCTCCCGGCCCGTTGTCTCACACTTAGAAAACTCTTTGGAGCAGGGCCACGTATTATTTCGAGGCACGCATTTGCTCCTTGCTCTTAATTTCAATTTTTTCCTGGCGCTAATCCAATTTATTTCTATTATCAATGTTGCTTAAATGGTTGGCAGCACATCATTAATACCAGGCTAAGTTTTACCCCTAACGTCAATCTAATAATTTTTCACAATGATTTTCTACAGCATCTTAAAGCGTTTATCAGCCGCTCCACAGGAAGGCGGGCAAAAGAAAACAGAAAAAGAAAGCCTGCAATAACTTTGTTTTTGCAGAAACTTATATTTTAAATAACTCTTTCTGGCTTTATATAAGCAAGAGAACACTAAATATTTCCATCACAACCACTTGCTCTTTTCTGAAGCAGAATTTCTGCAAACCACTTTCCAATCATAAGACAGTCTAGAGGTATAGCAGAGTTTGTACAAAGAGAGAATACATTTTATATTAAGATATTTAAAAGAGCAATAAACCAGCAATAACGGGTGTTATAGAAAACTCCTCCTCCCACAGACGCTGTGCCAGCATCAGGACGGGTGCAGTACGTTTAAGTGCCATCGAGATGTGGGATTCAGAGTATGGTGGAGGAACAAAGGAAGGGGATTTTTGCTGTTAACCTAGATGTCATTGCAATTGAATTTTAGACCGAGGTGTTTAATTAAAATAAAAGAATTCACACTACAGCCAGCAGAGGGAGCATTTAAAACAAAGACTCGTTCGAAAAGGTCCAGCTCGTTTCTAAAAACACACTACGAAACCAAAAGCGTTATTGCGGGAACCGCACCAAAATATTTGTGCCAACCCCGACTTGTGAATTCACGTGTGGACGAGGCAGAAAACTCACGCTAGTGGGAACTTACTCAGCTGTCCTGCAAAAAAACCCCGAACAAACCTCAGAACCATCCCTCAGCATGAATCACTTCGAGTCCTTGGCACGCAGAAAGGATTTTTTCCAGGCGATCTAACTGCTCTTAGTTCGGATTTTGCAAACTGGTTGGGGCGGGGAAGGGGGGGGTGTTATTTGGGTCTCGCTGCAGGCGTCTGGGCATGTTTTAGTCTGCAGGAGCGAAAGGGTGAGGGAGTGCACCCAGGGGAAGCCCAAGGGCACGGTTACCTGGTCAGGAAGGGCTGTATTTTCAGGACTATCTTCCTTGCCTTCATATACCTCTGGCTTTTCCAGTGAGGGATGCCTGGAGGCATAGCACCATCCTGAAAAAATCTATGGAGAGCCGTGAATGCCCCTGGAAAATGGTTGCATTGCAACCCCCAAGGGTAAGACCTGGAGGAGGGAGGCATTTCTGCTCTTTTGATGGTGCGTAAAGCAGCTCATTGTAAGAAAAAAGGGGATTTTTACAGGCCTTGTGCACCCTGCTGCTGAATGCTGGGAGGAGGAGGAGGAGGAGGAAAAGGAAGAGGAAGAGGAGGAGGCCCTTCCAAGAGCTCCACTGGCAAAGCAGCCCTGAGCCTCTGCTCTGGGGCCCGTGGGACCGGTGTTACGTGGCACAGTCAGCAGTTGAGCTTTGGGTTATTTTAGCGATCGCGTGAGTTACCTTTGATGTTTTCTACATTCCGGCCGCATGCAGACACCCTCCGCATCCTCTGCTCCAGCGCTTGTCACCCCTGCGATGCCAACAGGCCATGGGTTATGAAAGGCCGCAAAGCACGAGCGGCTCCCCAGAGCGGCAGCATGCGTTTGCTATGACTGTATCTAATTCTGAGGGTTTTTTTTTTTCCCTCCCTGCCCCAACCCATGCTGGAAAGCATGCAGAGGCCAGAGTCAGAAAAGCCATCCCGCCTCCCTGCTGCGGCCGGGTGTGAGAGGTCAGGGGCTGCACCCAGCGCCAGAGCTCCAAAATCTTCTATATTTCCTTTTGAATTCCCATTTGCCGTTGCCATTTTGTCTGCAGAAGTGGAGCACACTTTCAAAATATCATACCATTACATCTCAAATGCTGCTTTTAATCATCGGTGTGTATGGTCAAGGGAGGGAAGACGCTATTTGTTATTTCAGTCACTGCAATGCATTGGAGGCGTAAGTCCAAGCCTGGTTTTGAGCACAAAGAGCTTAGCTCAGGTCGTGTATGATCTGCAGTTCCAGGCAATTAATCAGAGAGCACATCGTGGATTGATATTTAATGTTAAGCCCCAGAGCCGTTAGCACAGACAGGGCGTCTTGTATATAAGGGCTCTCTTTGGACACAGACATAGACTTCACGGGGTGTTGCCCAACTCCACAGTAGAATTATGAAAATCAAAGACAGGGCTACAAGCGTAAAAATGGCCAATGTAACTGCTTGGCTCACCCTGGGCGATACGGTGAAGCTGGTGAAACAGAAGCTTTTAGCCTGAGCCAATGTATATTTTTAAACACGCTCTAAGGAAACATATATTATAGATTAAATTAATATATATACACACACACACACACATATGTATGTTGCAATAGTACAAACCTAGAACCACTTCATTAAGGATTATAGACTGACTCTAGGTTTACAATGGTCCTTTTACTCTATTGCTATTGGCACGAATTTGGGCGCAGGCCTTCGATTTGGATGAGTGTCATCGTCTTGATTTCTTGGGCTGGTGATCTTCTCACCTGGCTGAGTTTCCAAGGGGGTGCCTGAGTTCAAGCAAGATCTAAAAAGGTCTGTTAACCCGTCACCTTGAGGCAGATGCACATCTTTTCTTACATCAGCCACCCACCCCATCTCTTCGAGCCTCTACTTCAAAACGTTAATCCCAATTTTAGCTTACTTTTCAGTGTCACCCTGAAATGCAACTTTACCCTGAGTAGAATTTATTCTTACCGTGCCTGCCCAGAACTGTCTCTCCTGAGCTGTGAAAAGTCGTTTGCTGTTTGCATATTAACCCAGCAGAGCCAACACAGCTGGCTGCTCTTCCTCCTAAAGCTTCCTCAACAGACTTGTTTACGAGCCTGTAATCAATTAATGGCAGCGGGGTTAACCCAGGAGTCACCAAAGAAAACTTGACCCAATCTCAGTTTCCAGAGCTGGAGTTGGGAGTAAAACCAACTCTCTTTCAACTTCCAAATCAATCAGGGCCCAGAAATAATTATACGCCAGGATCCCTTATGAAATTTTCCAGCTGAAAAACAAGTTGAAGCAGAAGGTGCTTTTTCCTGTCAATACCTCATCGTTTTCCCTAAGTAATGTCTCAGGAGCCAGGGGATCTTCACAGAAGATGCCAAGAAGGGAAAAGAAAATGTAAAAAAAAAAAAACCAGCAGAAAGCAGCGAGGGCTGGAGATGAACAGGGCTAAACGTTCCTGCCGGCACTAGCCCTGGCAGCAGGAGCTCTCCCATGGGCAGGGGCAGCTGTCGATGCCCAGGTAGGGCTGCGGGGAATTCCACCGCTTCTGTCACTTCTCTCTCGGCTCCCGAGCAGCGCCTGGGCGCCCGCCAGCTCTTCATAAACCATCAGACAGAACAATGAGGGCGTTGACTCATTTAGGCTTGCAGGAAGAGATTGTGAATTTAATCAAAAAAGCTAATTTGCAGCCCGGGGAGCCCTTCTTCTGCTCCCCAATGGAGCCGGAGCAGCCAAAGGCCGGGATTCGGGACCGGACCGGCGCTCGGCTGCCTTTCACTTCAGCTGTGTGATTTCTATGGCCCGCGTGTGCCGAGGCATCGCACAAGCCACCGGTTCACCCGAGTGTCAGCAGCGTTTATTCAGGAAAGGATTTTAGTACATAAACGCCCCGTCAGGAGCTGGCACTTGCACTAACTGAACAGGTTTGATGGTTTCTTCCTCGACCATGTCCTACAGCACCCTGGCTGCTGCAGGCCTGGGAGCACGGAGAGTCCCCTGAAAATACTATACTCCTCACAGCAGCTGAGGAGACTTAGCTGTTCAGTGAGGAAGAAGTTAGATGACTGACATATTGGCGTTTTAGGACCTTAACTACAGTTTGCTGCAGCCAACAGAGAGACCGATGTCCTAAGGAGCTCTGGGCCCAAGGCTGGTGGAGAGGGAGCCCCGAGACCCCAGTCGTAAGGGTCTGTGAGCACCCAGAGTCTCTTGAGCTTTGTCACAGTGAGGTTTGAATAAAGATACAACTAACTCAGATTATAAAACTTTTGCCCGCGTATCTATGGCTGCTTTACCTAATGTGCCGGTGAAGGAGCCTCTGACACCAGAGCAAGGAAAGCCGTAACTGGCACAAACAAACAGGGCATAAATGGGATCTTACTCTACTCTTTTGAACAGGCGAACTGGAACACAGGGAGGTAAGGTCAAAACTTTCAGCCTTGGTGCTTTCCGCAAGAGCAATAAATTAATCAGCCAAGGAAAGCAGGACAGGGGACTTCTGCCCCTTCTCCGCTCCGCCCCACCGCTCGCCTTGTTTCCCCTTCCTCAGATGCCAGACAAGAAACGAGCCACTGTGGTTTCGGTAAAGAGTCCTTCAAATATTAAACGAGTTTGCTGCTCGTAACTAACGAGGAAGGAGGCTGGCCAAAAAGCCCTGCCTTGTTTTCTGACTCAGCCCGAGCTGTCATGCCCTTCTGCAGCCGCCGTGAACGAGAGGTCGGCATCGCTCTTCCAAAGCCATTAAATCGTGGGAAATGTTAGGAATCGGTGCGAATCAGGGCAGTTTTGCTCTTTAGCAACACCTTGCTAGAGGTATCCACGTTTCACCAGCCCAAACTAAATCCCTTACAATTAAGGAAAAGAAAATTTTTATGTGCTTTAAAGTATCCCGTGTATCAGAAGTTTCGTTTTCCCTGAGCACAGAAAGTCTTGGTTATGTTTTCTCTCTGAGCCATCTTGAGCAATCATCGTTAAGTGAAATGAGTCCAGCTGGGCAAAGTTGCCTGTTTTATACACTCTTTTTACAACTCTTATCAGGACTAACAAGAGGGGGCAAAATGTTGCAATCAAACAGCCCCCAGACAGAGGTATCACCACTCCTGACACTACCACTCTTAAAAACACTCTTCTCCCACTCTGTGCCTGTAATTTCTGCTTTTTATTATTGTTGGGATGCAATGCGCCAGGTATTTAACAGGTTTGCATGCAGCACAGCTTCATCTTTCTTCCTTATCCTTTTATTTCTCCTGCCTCTACCTCTTCATGCTTTCGACATTTGCTTTCTGTGGAAGCACTTTCTTGGTGGCAGCCACGGGTAGAGAGAAGGTTTAAACTGAGGGCGACAGGGATTTCTGTGAGGTCTTTGCAATAAAGAGGCACCAAGTCTCTCTTGCAATGGTGTGTTTCTACCAGACTCTAACATAGAATCACCGTGTATATGACTCTAATATAGTCATGGAATGGTTTTGGTTGGAAAGGACCTTAAAGCCCATCCAGTGCCACCCCCTGCCCTGGGCAGGGACACCTCCCACCAGCCCAGGTTGCTCCAAGCCCCGTCCAGCCTGGCCTTGAACCCCTCCAGGGATGGGGCAGCCACAGCTTCTCTGGGCAACCTGGGCCAGGGGCTCACCGCCCTCACAGCCAAGAATTTCTTCCTAATATCCAACCTAAATCTCCCCTCTTCCACTTTGAAGCCATTACCCCTCGTCCTATTACTATAAAGCTCAGTGGTTTTAGAAACGCTGGCATTAGGCATTCTTGGATTCTCAGACTCACTGATAAGGTGAGTAACCTGAGTTTGCACAGTTAATACCATTTCAGGCTTTTTTTATCTTTTTTTTTTTCCCCCCAAAAAAATATTTTCACAGGGAAATAACCACAGGAATTTGCGTGCTGTGTTCAACAGCGCCGCATTCCCTGGCTTTCCAACTTACTGTAACTACATTCTCTGCAAGAACTTTGCTTTTCTTTGATCCTTTATTTCAATTTGGGAATGAAGAGTGAAGGACGTTTGCACTGCCCTTACCTAAGTTTGCTCCTGGGAGGCTGCCACCAGCGTGGCTCACGAGCCCGTGCCGAGGTGTGCAGGTAGGAAGGATCTGCCCAGGTCTCCATCACCTGAGCTTCCCCTCGGTCCTTTGCATCACAATTGAAGACAACTTTGTTTATAGGCAATAATTTCCATGGTACACCAAGCCAAACGCTTCTTTATCTCAAGCCATGATCTAATAACATTGTCTAGGTATCCACAAACATTTTGAAGCTTGAATAACGTTTGCTTAATTCAAGTTCAAGTTCAAACCACATTCACCAAGAAAAGTCAGGTGAGGTTTTCCAGTATGGTGACACCTTCCTTTTCCTTCCTTATGCAATTAAACATGCAACTTGCTCGTTCCAATTAACGTAGTCTTTTCAGAAAAATAAAATCCATATATGAAATCTAATAGCACAGGTAGATCTGCAGGGATTAACAATATGAAGGAGAACATTGTCAAGCATATAATGATATTTTGTGGCATGTTTGCTACAGCTAATGCTTTTAATCGCATTTTCCAGTTTAATTCTAGTAGCCAAAGGCTCAATGCACAAGGCAAATAAAAGACAGGATAATTGGCATGCCCAAGTGCCTCTTTTCAACATAAATCAGGCAGACAGCAAATATGAGTTGAGCAAGGACATCACCGTGTTGCAGTTTAATTCACTCAAGATTTTGCCGAAATTAATTTTACACCGCAGGATGGAAAAACAGGCCTGGGAAACGCATTGAAAATGTCAGGAGGGACTGGAGCCACACCAGCATTTCACACCAGCGTGAGAACGCTTGGAAGCGGACTGAGCAGGGGGCAGCAGGGCCGGACAGAGCCACCTTGCCGGGTGCACTCGTCCAGCCCCTGCATTTGTCTGAAGATGCATTGCTGAAAGATTCTTCTGTGAGTGCGATTAGTAAAAGGCTTTTGAAACAGAAAGACCTTCCTACAAACCCGACAGCAGCAACAGTCTGTTATCCATCCCCAGCTGGTTTTTTTTGCAAGTCCATGCAGAGGAGAGCCATCACCACTGTTTCCATTGGCGCTACCCAGCAGTTCGTATGTACGCAGGGAGCTGCGAGGTAACGATTTGGCCTGTAAGCCCTCCGAGGCTCAGATTATCTTTATGGGCCTAGAGAAACACACAAATACATGACCAGAGCTTTGTTTTTAAGTCCATCAGAGCTGCAAGGTGAAAGAAGTAAAAAGGCAAATACTTTTCCTTGAGTTTTAAGCCAAGGTGTGTATTCTCCTGTTTGATCTACAAGTCCAGCCAGAGTAAATAACTTCAAAACTGCTAACGTTCACTAACCATAGTAATTCGCTCATCCATCTAAGTCCTATACACTTTTTGTTTGAAGATAGAATAAACAGGTATTCCTGCATATCGACACTGCAGAGCTTACACGGTTTCATTGCAGAAAGCCGGATTCTCGAGGGCTTTCCATGGCAGCAGCTGAAACGCAGCTGGGCAAATTCCCTGCTAGTGCTATCTGGAATATTTCCATTAACTTTGAGAGAGTTTCACCCCTTTATGCCAGTAGACAGTTGACTCTACTGCATGTTCATTACGTTCAGAGTTCCAAAAATCGGCAACTCCTCACCGTTTTTTTTTTTAAGCATTTTTACTAACTATAAAGAAAACACGTCTGTATTTGGCTTCTCCGCAGATTATTTGGCCGTCCAACCTAACAAAACACTACAGTGATGCTGTCGATCACATCCACTTTTGGAAAACCACACTGTCCTGAGTACAGTATTTCCAGGCCGTAAGCCATAAAACAAGCCTGTTCCTGCTGCAGCTCATGTGGCTTTTGCTATGAACTGGAATGAGGGCAGGACCACATCCAACGCCTGGTCCCAAAGCCGCTCGCGCATATTCCAAACCCGAAAAATCATCAGCTGTAAAAACAAAACATTTGGGGAAACTCCAGTCAGGCAGCAGACTGCCAAAAAATTTATTCTCTGTGTATGTGGAGTTGTTTTGAATTCCTGTTTTGCTCTGTGGGCGAGGACAGGTGGGTGCTAGTTCAAGGCGAACAGCATCTGAGTGACAGGACAGTCCCCTTTCAGCATCAATAAGCCCTTAGTTTGACTTTGCTTTAGTGTAAGGCTGCACCCAAACATTGCAGAGCTTGTTCCACTAAATCCCTCGTTGCATTAACGAAGACCAGCTCCTGCAGGGCGTGACATTTCTCCCCGGCTTGACGATAATCCCATTAGCCGGGTGAGTCTCGCAGCACAAACCACTGGGTTCTGTGATTACCGCAGGCATCGCCCGCGTTGCCGGCTCTGGGTGCGATTCCCGCCCGTGTCTCGCGCGCAGAGGTCTGTGCGCACCTCCACGCACTTGTACGCTCAGTTTGCAATCTTCGGTTCAGATCAGTGTCACCGTGAGCACTTCTTCGCAGTCAAAAAGGTGGTGTTGTAAGGGATGAGAGCCAGATGGTCCGTGTTTATCCGGTATCTGTGATTTCATAACACTTCGCTTGCAAGTCACGACTAGATTATTTCAGCTGCCAAGGGCACGGCCCAAGCATCAAGCTGCGTTCCCTCCGCCCGGTGCGCTCACAGCTCTGAACTGAAGGAACGTTAAATTGCCATGACTAGGAAGAAATGCTTCAGAAATATGTATTTTGCCTTTTGAGAATTGGATTTCACAAATAGAGAGCGCATACCTTACAAATGCTCCCCGGGGCACAGAAGTTCAGCCTCTGGAAGCGATGGGCTCCGTGCTGATGGAGGAGTGAAGCATGATGCTGACCACTGGCTGACCTTTCTGCTGATGCTGCCCGGGTCAGGATAAAGCACGGATCCTTCTGCTATACAGATTTAGCAGCATTGATACTGCTAGATTAATTAACGATGTCTTAAGCTGAACACAACCTAAGACCTTTACATTTACTTGAGCTAGCGCTTCCCACACCTGACGTTTCTGTTCAGAAGATACATATTTTGTCCCCAGTCACCCAACACTTACACCCTGCTCACTTTCTCTTACCTTTACAAGACTTCTGCATTCACCATAACTGCTGAGAGTCCATCAAAGAGCCGAAATTAGGTGAGAAACCCTGGAAGCCAGGTTGGACATTGTGCCTTCTACCTACCAGAATCGGAGGAAAAGAAAGGGGTGAATACGATAGACTTTGCAAGAACCGCAAAGTCTACGGGTCAGCGTAAATACACATTAAACGTACATCAAGCCTCTGCTCCAGGCTGTCAGAAACAGCAAAGTAACCTGTCGGGGATTTTGGAGAGCTAAATAGTGAGCCACATTTGCTTGAAAAATATATTGTCTATGTTAAGAAACTTTAATACTATCTTATATGCAAAACAGATAACCGGTGCAACTACAGTAGAACTCCAACTGGGAACGGACATCAGTTGAGGTACTTAAAGCACAATAAACAAATTTTTGCTAAATGCAACAAAACCCAGGATTACTGTGCGCTGGTAGAAATTAGACAGGCTGTGTGCAGGTATTTGAATATACGTATATTTAGACAGTGGTGTGCATTCATTCATACACCTCTACATCTATGCAGACATGGAGATTTTAAGTCTGGAGCAGCACCACGTGCAAGGATTATCTGATTAGTAGAGTTTTGAAGTAATCTGTTTCTCATGAATTTCCTTCTCTGTGCAAAAAAAAAAAAAAAAAAGCAAAAGCAGAGGTTTATCAAAGCACCAATAATTCAGCCTTAAAAGTCAGTTCTCACAAAGTGCTCTTCAGGCACGAATTCTTCATAATCCACCTGTGGGGGAGCCGGGTGCTGAGATTTCTTCCACCTGATGGTCCCCTTGAAGACAGGGACACACTGCGGTAGAAAATCCGAATGATTTGGCTAAAGTCAGAGAAGAAATTCGACAAAGAGCCCAGCGTAGCTCTCGGGAGCTCTGGGCTGGCAGGTCTCTCCCTGGACCACACATCTCCATCAGTTCCACGCAGTTTACACCACCTCGTAGAAACAGAGGAATAATCAAGCATTGCTTAATAAATGTATACTTGTTAAAGAAAACAAAAGCAAGTTTCCAGCCCTAAAAGCTGTAATAAGAAGTTCAGAGCTGAGAAAAACCCAAAAGCAAGGGAAGGGAACACCAGATGTTTTCTCTTTCAGACCTTTGGGGAGCTGGCCGCCTGTCGCTCCGGGGAGGATGCAGCCATTCAGCCTTCAGCCAGATCTAGCCATGAAATCAGGTCAGAGGGAATTTTTTTCTCTCTCCATGCACTCCATCATGAGCAGTGACAAGAGCTGCTGGACTCTGGAGCTTCGCCTCATATAACACGTTACACCTGGGCTGGCTCTAAGGAGGGGAACGGACAGAATCAATAACTCACAAACTTCTTTCTAGCGGGATGCAGGCGGGCACCAGCGGCTGAAATGTCAGGCTGAAGGCACAGCTCCCACTCCTCATACGCTTGCAAGCCATGCCTTCACGCAGAGCATCACCGAACCGCTTTGTTCACGTACGAGTCTATGGATTTAAAACCCGTTACGTGGCCACGAGGATCAGACACAGCCTAACTCAGACAGACAGCAGAGCGGGATAACGAGTGAGGAATGTAATTTACCCTTCGGGGCCTTGTTTTGATTTACAAAGCGCAAATGAAGCAGAAGCTATTGCTTTTTCCTACAAACCTTGCCTCGGGAACATTTATAAAATTCTGGAGACTTCCTGTATTGCATTTTAAGAACCATAATCCGGAGTCCCTGGCACTCGCCTGGCTGGCGATATTACCTCTCTCTGATTGAAGCAAGGACTTTCGAAAGATGGAAGGGTGTCGTTAAACCTATTCTGAAGCGCAACAGGTTATTTCTGAGTAAGGCAATGACGCCTCTGTGAATTCACTGCCTCTAACCTTCAAAAAGATTCGGCGTTGAGGAAAACTGATTCACTTTGAACACAAAGAAACTTAACAACCCAAAACAACTTGTTGGGTGGTTGCACCGAAATTCTCCCGGCTCTTTTTCCTCATGGCAGATCCAGGGTTAAAATTCGCAATGGCAACAGAATTGACCTGATTCCTGCCGCTCTCCTGTTGCTCGTGTTCTTTCTGCAGTGCTGTTTGTGATGAGGGGGATTAGAGAGCGGGGACACGTTTAGCGGAGATGGAGCATCGCAAATCTACACTGGGGCTTGAGTATGGGCTCGCATCTCCATTAGTCCTGTTTGAACAGGGGCCTGTTCCTACATAGAATCATAGAATCTTCGTGGTTGGAAAGGACCTTTGAGATCATCAAGTCCAACCATACACACACCAAAAAGAAAAAAAAAAACAACGCAAAACAAAACAAAAAAACAAAACATGGCGGAGGCAGGAAAGTAAGCACTTGTGTGGTGGAGAGAAGGAGATTTCCTCCGTGTGCTTAAGCAGATGAAGCATCAAAACCCACCTCCGGACCTGCGTCCCTGTAAATACTGGGGCTTGACTCACTTCTTTCAAAACAACGGGGTGCCTCATCTGCAGGCAGGAAGCCGGGCTTGAAAAGGGGGTTTTTTTACAAACAACGTGCTCACATCTGCTTTCCTCTGTACCAAAACTTCCCTGCCTGCCAGCTTCCACCTCCTGCTGCCGTAGCCCTCCTCCAGGCCCAGCCCCAGCCCCCCGCCCCTGCCCTGCTCCCCCTGCGTATTTACATACCTTGCTTATCCCGGGGATGTTGAACTTTCGGTGGGAAACTTCAAAGGGCTCTACTGCATTGTCCTGCTAACGATTTGTAAGCGTATTATCTGCAATCTCTGCTATCCCCATCCAGCTATTGTGCTCCCTTTGGAATAAATGGCTACGTAGCTATGTCACAACCCAAGACAAGCACAAGAAAACAAACAGATTACTCCTAGAAATACTGTTTTTCTGTTTATAGTTTTCAGGCTAGAAATATAAGCACTTACAAAATATGCGCGTTCTTACACAACAGGCACATAAACAGTCAGGCACTTTCAGGATCTATCTGATTTGCCACACCTGTACACAGCAGTTTTAAGGAATGTATGCAATTCTTCCCCCAAAATGTGATTCATTCTGAACGTGGGCATAGGTGGCAAACCAGAGATTTCTGCAGGCTGGGGAGAGCTGCCGTGCATCTTCAGGTACATCCTCAAGTGACCCTGGAAAAAAAAATTGAGCAAAGAAAGAGGATATGACCACAAAAACCAGGCTATGTATGGAATATTTATAAAATATTTCTAATTTCCACCCTCTGAATGTCTTGTCAACACGAGGAAATTGCTGTTTAATAACAAGTTCCATAGGCCAGCTGCAAAAAAGGCTTCTCTAAACAAGCATCCATTGCTTGTGGACAAACTGTCCGCAATTAGTTTTAACCGATACAAAATAAAAACCAGCACCTCTTCCTTGTGACAGAGAGGCAGCGGTGGTCAATGCGTCTTACGAAGACACATTAAAGAAAAGGAAATACAGTTGTGTGCAGAGCTGAGTACTCTTTGGGTGTCCACTGCCGACAAGGGTCGCCAGCGTGTTCTCTCCTCTTGGGCAATCCTGCCGGAGGCAGCCCTGACAACCCTTCTGTCTTGAGCTGTAACAGCAACTCATTGTCTTCTGCTATCCTGTAATTAAATGAAATCTGTATATCCATCAGCAATCAGCAGAACAGTAGCACTGTCAAACATGGTGGGCTCTACGGTCGTCTCACTGCTCCAATTAAGATTGTGATTTCACACCCCATTCTCCTATTTCAGTTGATAACAGTGAGTTCAAAGGTCCTGTGTTTTCTGTTTTAAGAGCTAAGATGTAGCCTCAAGAGATGTCTCTTATTTAAAATTCACATCTACCTCACGCTATTCACAACTAAGCCACGAGGCGCGCTTCCCCAGCTCCACTTTCCACCTTTCTCTCTCTAAAATACGTTACAGGGAAGAAGGACCTGTATTTCCCTAAATAAGGCAAATGTCCTTTACACAGCTGGGCGCTGGCAGGGAGTAATGTCAGCATAGTTTAAAGGTGGTTTGGAAGCCATGGTGCAAGGGGTGGATGGCCCCAGCCCATCCTTTCATTAAAGGGGAGCTCAGGCCACGGCCATGGATGGAGGCTCCTCGTCCTGTCCTGCACCACCTTGTCCTTAATTACATCAGCAAAACTCTTCGTGTTACCACACCATAAACCAGACTTGGGAACTGAAGAAGATTTCTTTCAAACCTGGTTGAAAAGGCGCTGGGAGCTGTAAACTGATATTATAGAATCATAGAATGTGTTGGGTTGGAAGGGACCTTTAAAGGCCATCTAGTCCAACCCCCCTGCAGTCAGCAGGGACATCTTCAACCAGATCAGGTTGCTCAGAGCCTCATCCAGCCCGGCCTTGAATGTCTCCAGGGATGGGGCCTCCACCACCTCTCTGGGCAACCTGGGCCAGTGTCTCACCACCCTCAGTGTAAAGAACTTCTTCCTAATGTCTAATCTAAACCTGCCCTGCTCTAGTTTAAAACCATTGCCCCTCGTCCTATCGCTCCGTGCCCTCGCAAACAGCCCCTCCCCAGCTTTCCTGTAGGCCCCATTGCCATTGGGACAGTCAAACCACCATCTTGGAGAAGCTGTTGATGATGTCTCTCAAGCTGTGTCTGACCAGTCCCTCACTTGGCCCTAGATGAGACCTCCCAGAAGGGCACTATGGCATGGACATACTCTCCTAGTGCTTGGGGGGCACCTCAAAATGTAGCTGGTTGCAGAAACAGAAAGTGGGTTCAGCTGAGGCTTCATTTACCGCTTCCTTCACGGAGAAGCAACACTAAACACGAAACTGCAGGTAACAAAGAAAACAAAAGCAAAACCAAAAAAAAATCCTTCTGGAGGAAATGAGTGTTGTGTTTCTCATAAATAGTAGTTCTTTTCCAAAATAAGTATTTCATAACAGATAGGCAGTAGGCAGATCTTTCCCACTGATCTGTTTGACAGGTGAGTTTCAGCAGCCTGAAAATTTATAAGAGGGGTGAATAGAAAGCCATTCACTGAGTCTTCCTTTTTTTCTCAGAAGTATCAACTTAAAAGAAACCAGAGCCTGGAGATGAGCCAGATTCAACCTCTGCACTGACAAAAAGACGCTGGAGTAGCTAAGGCTGATGCTGGATGGGCAGCTGAGTCCATCCACAGCCAAGGAAGGGTCCTCCTTGCCCGGCCCTGGCTCCCACTGCTCCTTGCTCTGCCCTGGCCTTGCTGGGCTCTTTACTTCGTCACTAGCCCAGATAACTATTTGGGTTTTTTGCTGGGTTAATGAGCTGTACTGGCTCTGATGAGCACCAGAGCTGATCCAAGGTAAGCAGCAAGATCATGGGTCCAGGAGCAAGAAGGGAACGAGCACGAAGTGGGGCTTTTTTTTTCTTTGAGAAGGGGTGAACACATCTAACACCGCACTGCGTGTCTCACAAGCACCATTCACCATTTCTGCTTTTTCTGCCTACGTGGGTACGATATCCTACCCGATTATCACATCCCGCCCCTACCACTGACGCCAACAGCAGCTGGCCAAGAGGGAGAAGTTATTACCATGATGCCGGATCATCGGCTCTTGGTGTTTTTCTTTCACAAAACTGCATCTGCAACATTAAGGTGCGCTTTTTAAAAATTAAGCCCTTGAGTCACTCTCTTTTGCATGAGAGCACTCCGTTTCACTGCTGCTGCCCGCCACCAGCACGCTCTCCGTGCTGGGAACGGCTCTCTGCTGAGAGGTAAGCTGTTATGTTGTGATATTTCTTCTCTACGTGATTAAGGACCTAATTGTCCCAAATACATTGCTGGACTGTAGCCTTATGGAAGCCAAGGAAATCAAGTTCAGCTGCCTCCAAAAGCCATAGAAAGGAACATATTATTTTAAGGCAAGGCAACCCCCTAGATAATTGTTTTAATTAAGTCAGTCATGGAAGTAGTTTTACAATCTAACTGTGCTGAAGAACTATTTTACTGGCTTAATGCCGTCATCAATTATTTGTCAAGTGCCTTTTGGTGATAATTCTTCCTAGTTATAAAGAAATTACTTTTGTATTTAATTTTTCCACGTAATCATCTGTTTCAACATTTTCATTTTTTTCTTATCCCAAGCCCCTCACAAATCCTTAACCAGCTCAACTGGTTACATATATATATATATATATTTACACTCACAATCCAGAATTATCCAGAAGAAGAAACTAAAGCAGTGCAATGTTTTACCAGCCAGATAGTATTGACACAGACCGTAGACTTCAAGCTGTGCTTCTCCATATCTCGCTACGCATGTCCGTGTATCTTTAATAAGGACACAAACATCCTCCACAGCCTTCTCCACGGCAATCTCACGTGCTGATTCTGCCAACGCAAGTTTTCAACACTCAGCAGTAAAAAGTTTTGAAATGGTTTTACTGTTGCGAAACATTTTACAGGCAAGTCTGGATTCCTTTAATATCTGGGTTTATGTTTGAACCTCCAGGACATGCCTTCGCTGTATTTCCAGTCTTTCCTCCTTCACTGTAAAATCTGAAAAATTATATTTTCTTGTCCTTATGACATCTAAGAACCTTTATAAACTCTAGGAGCCGGGCCTTAAAATAGGTCAACTATATCAAGATGATGTCATCATATGGATATTTTCTTTGGCAGAAAAACTGCTTTAAGTGTTTCCTCCCATCCTTTGCTGCCCTTATGCAGTTTGTGGTGCTTTCAGCCATGTCCCTGCAACGGTTTGGTGTCCCTGCTGTGAAACAGCTCCCGCAACAACCAGAAACAACACAAGCTTTTTAAAAAGTGGGGTTTTTTACCTTCTTCTGTGATCTGTCTTTGCATGGTGGTCCCACTGACAGTTGTCCTGGTTGGCTCCAGCACAGCATGGGAAGGACCAGCCGGGCCCTGCCGCTGCCCTGGCTGCAAAGGAAACCTTGGTAAAACAAGCAAGTGGTCGGGGGGGTCTGGGGGGGTTACAAGGCTTGCCTGCTCCTCTGCGGACATGAGGGCAGCAGGGATTTTCAAAGCCTCCAGACCCTACCCACCGCAGGCCCCTTGCTCACACCCTACATGTTACCTCTCATCGCCTCTCCCTCATGTTGAATGACCCGGTCATGTCTCCTTTTCCCCCATTCAGAAATTGTGCCTACGCTAAGGTGAGGACAGCACCTGAGGAGCTCCTATTCTCAGCTACAGAAAGACCCAACAACCCTAAAAATCCACTTGGAAGCACCATCTTGGAAGCATCATAGGGATTCTTGAATCCTCTGCACTCTGGTCTGAGGAGAAACCTGGGGTAAAGACAGCTGGGACTTTGGTAGGGCTCAAAGCACCTCTGTGAAGCCTCCTTCCTTCTAAGTGTTGACATCTTATCTTTTGTTTTCAAATGGACTTTATTTGCGTTACCTGAATCAACTTTCAAGTTAATACGTTACTTAACAACTCCGTGTAACCAGAGTAGTAGTTAATCTACTGATATTGTTGTGGTGTTCAGACAAATAAGAGTAATGACTGAACGAAGTTGAATACACAAGTTGGGAACGTTTCGCTTGCTGACATATGAAAAAGTCTCCAGGGCTGGCTCGGTGGACTGCTCCTCTATTAACTCACATCTCAGTGCTAGCTAAAAATTAATGGGGGAAAAAACTCAAGTGCTTTGGGTTATTCAGGATGAGGTACCGGGTTGCGTATAGCAATCACTGTCACAGCTCTAAACCACTGATTTTTTTTTTTTAAAAATGCTATGTTGTCCACTTTAAGATTGTTTACATTAGCTATTTATTGTCGGGAATCTTTTCCAACTTCCTTCCCAAGTAAATAAGGAAATCCTGTTTTGAAGAGGCTGGGGAAGTGTTTGTTATATGGTTTTTATTCCCAGACCCTCAAGTTCTTGTGTTGCAAATTGGTGTCAGCTTGAGTTTACCTTGGAAAATTTGAGTGAGGAAAAGCGAAAAATTTAGCCCCAAGAGTAAATATGCTGCAGCTCAGTGAAGTAGACTGCAGTTTACTTTTAGTTAAATATTGCTATAGTTATAAATGTTTTTTTTCAGTTAAATATTACACAACTTTCGAGTAGGAATGATGAAACTAAAACGCATATTGAGCCAGGAGACGGCTTCGCTTTCTATTCTTCCTCAAGCCCTTTTCTGTTTACTGAGTTTCAGTGCCGCATGAGCCCAAGAAAAGACCTTGCACCTGGCAAAATCTGCAGTCTGTAAACAACGCCAGGCCAATTCAGGCTCCATCCCTGTGGCACTCCGGGCACAGAGCTCTTTTAATACTCTGCCTGCCAGCAGGTATGGGGAACTTCTGCTCCCCACTACATAATGACCCATTTTTCGGGACAGAAGGAAAATGCATGTACTGTTCCGTGTCCCTGAAAAGACAAACTGGCCGCCAAAGACCCAGGTACACAAAAAGGTAGTTCTGTAATGCCATTATAATGTTTGCATGACATTTATGGAATACCTTCTCTAACATAAAAGCATAAAGTTTTTATCACCACTGTGATATAATTGGCATGTTCACCGAGGCCAATGTTTCCTTTTAGCTTTGCTTCAACTAACTGATAGCCCAGCAATCTGCACAGGTAATTCAAGTTCCGCCAGTCTTGCGCGGACTTTACTGCCCTGTGTTTCCTGCTCACCAGGCTCTCGACAGCCTTCTCTAGCCCTCACTAACCTGGGTAGCCCACTCTGCCCTTGATAACCAGTTACAGGAACAGGGAAGGGGTTCCACCTAAGTAAAAATCCTCCCCAGTTGCTTCTCCCAGTTTCCTCTGCGCCCACAGCATTTTGTTGCCGGCTGGGAGAACACGTCGGACTGGGAGCCCCGGCCGCGATGCCACCAGCAGAGGGGCGCAAATGGCAGGTTCCCTCAGCAAGGAAGCCGAAATCTTGTTCAGTTGTCTACCTACAGCCTTATTATTGGTTTTAATCTGTCCCAGGAGGAAACCGTAGCCCAGATGAAGACAGACGGGTATGTGACAGATACTTTACCGTGAAGAAGCCTCCAAAAAAAGTCATTTCTTTGCATACATATCTGGCACCCTGAAGAGAAATCTTTGTCTTCCATTTTCAGTGGAGGTTAAAAGCACTCACCTATGGTAAAGATAATCAAATTCCATGCTTCAGGGCTTAAGCTGATTGCTTAGCAAGGCTTTTCTGTGTGCCAGGGACAATTCTTCCTCTTTCTGCAATGTAGCAGAGGCAGCTAGGTGTGTTATGGACTTCCTCCCAGCTTCCCCCAGAGCTGGGGCCGCAATGAACCTGTTTCAACATTATCACTTTGTTAAAGTGATCTCTCTCTACAGAGAGAGACTTAAAAGCGGCTGGAAACATCCCCTGAGCTCCCTTAGCAAGGGGCCCTTACCATACCATTGCAGTTCATAGGAAAATAGAATCATAGAACAGTTTGGGTTGGAAGGGACCTTTAAAGACCATCTAGTTCCACCCCCCTGCAATGAGCAGGGACATCTTCAACCAGATCAGGTTGCTCAGAGCCCCGTCCAACCCTTTTACCAAAACTCACAGGGAAATTTAGCATCGGGAAGGTGCTTTTTCCACTTTAAGCCACAGCAGCTTAACAAACCGGGTTGGTTGCCCAGGAGAGCGTAAAGCACAAGAGTTGAGTTTCCAGAGATGCTGCCAACAAACCTCACATCCACGGTTAATGATCTTGTGAAGGTGTACCAATCTCGAGAATACTGCTGCCACGGCTCCTGTTGCACTCAAGAACTGGCTTTCCAAGTAGAAACATTTTGTAAAGAACTAAAGAAGCACTAATTCCCTTAAAGATGAAGAGCCCTCAGAAAGGACATTATACTGTTGGAAGTAACCCCTCTGTAATTGACATAATGAAAAAGCTTAAAATATCTACAGTACATTAACAGGCAAAAGGTTAAGTATTTTGTCAGCTAAAAATGAGAGATCCAAAGCTAGATGTAGAGTGCTAATGCTCCAGCATTATTGGAAACGAGCGTGGCATGCATATGCACGCATATCCCCTGCTCTATCAAATCCCCTGCTCGAGGCATTGAGAGGGAGCCGACAGGCCTGCATAAATTAATTCATAGGTGCATTAGAGGCCAGCTAGACCATCGCTGTTATTTGTGTAACACCATAGGCAAAAAGGGCTGATAAATAGATCCTCACTCTGATCCCATGAGAGTATAAATCACGATTCCAACGCGCAATGCTTTGCCACTGACAGTAAAACATGAGCTCTGAATCTGGCGCTTGGACCACGAAGGAATGAAGAAACCGCAGGAGCCAAGATGTGATCTGTCCCGGCACATGTGCAAAAAGGAGGACCACGGCGCAGGGTTAACCCTGCGCTGGCTGCCACAAACCGTGATTTTTGTGCCTGCTTAATTGGGAGGCTTGAGAGGATGAGGCTGTTGGTGACCCGTGCCCCTGAAGCGGAGCGTGGCAGTGCCCCGCACGTGTACTGGGAGGCTGTGGAGATGGGCATGGACTGCCCCTTCCCTACAGGGAGGAGAGCAGACACGGCAATCTCTTACTGACCTCTTACAGCCAAATATTCAGCGGCTTCATGGTAGGAAATAATGGCTGGAGTAGCAAAGCCCAAACTGACAGCAGCATTCAGGTGTCTCCTGGTGGGAATCGGGTACCTAAATTAGGAGTTAGCCTGTGAAGGAAGTACCTCCAGTACCTAAAAGGGACTTACAGGAGAGATGGGGAGGGACTCTCGATCAGGGAGAGGAGTGATAGGACAAGGGGGAATGATTTTAAACTGAAAGAGAGATTTAGATGAGATGTTAGGAAGAAATTCTTGGCTGTGAGGGTGGTGAGCCCCTGGCCCAGGCTGCCCAGAGAAGCTGTGGCTGCCCCATCCCTGGAGGGGTTCAAGGCCAGGCTGGACGGGGCTTGGAGCAACCTGGTCTGGTGGGAGGTGTCCCTGCCCAGGGCAGGGGGGTGGGACTGGATGGTCTTTAAGGTCCCTTCCAACCCGAACCATTCTATGATTCTATGATTAAGTGGCCACAGCATCTTTGGTGACAAAAAGGTCAGTCTGAGCCATGCTCCCTGGAGGTGGAAATGTACAGCCCGAAAGCACAGCCATGGGACTGCCCTCCTCTCTGGAATGGCTGAATTCCCTCTCCGCAACTACAGCACCGCAATTACACACTTACCTGTGACAAAACCCACAACCTCCTTTGCTGCTCGGCAGAGAAATCAATGTGGAGAACTGCGACATACCAGAAAGTCAACTCTGCTTTCTCTGACGTGGAAAACGAGCCCAGCCTAGCTGTGCCGGGTGGCAGGGAGTGACAGCGGTGACAATAACAACTGTCTGCATCACTGGGAGAAGTATACGCACAAACACGTATGAGCCTCTGTCCTCCTCTGAAAACATCTTCGTCACTGCCATCACTGCAATCAGAGAGGAAAGAGAAATAAGGACTTTTTCAAGATGCTCTTCTCTTCCCTTCATTTTTACGTGTTTTCAGAGCCATTACAGACTCCTACTAGTCACACCGCTGGGGGAGAAGTGTTGTCAGGTCCAGTGCTAGGTGTTTCCTTGACACGACAAGTGTCACAGGTCCTGAGTCCACAGGACAGATTAAGGTTTATCTCCAATTAAACGGTTCACCAAGTAAGCTTTAGTAGGATGAAGGAGCCAGGAAGAATCAGAGGGATTTTTCTGGGGAGCTGCCCCTGTCTAGCGCTACACAAACAAACAGATCTTTGCTTTGTTTCAACGGGCGCTAACAACATTCCTTCCCACTGGTGTCACGACTCCACGCTTCCACTGCGGTAAAATTTCATCAAAAGAGTAATTTTACCCTCTCAGAGCCTTTGAAACAAATTGCTTTCAGCGTAAGTTTACACCTATTAGTGTATTGATTGATGGCAGAAAAGTAAGCGCTGAAAGTAGCAAAGATTTGAATTTCAAGAGTAGTCGATGGTGAAACTGGTTGGAGTTTCACCCTCGTGTTATCCCACATTGTGTGGAAATCCATAAACATTTTATCACCGCACAATGAGATTTTAAGATCTGAAAACTTCAGAACGAAATGCAACATGATCATTTTTGGAAGTGGTGCATTCGAGTGGGATTTTTCCCTTGTTTTCCTAGTTGTTCCCTTCAAAAAAAACTTCATTAATTTTGCCTTACAACACTGGCACTAACTGGAAAAGCATTAAATCAGAGACATAAGGAATATCCATGGAGGATTTCGGATGGTGGGTTAGGGGGACATGGACCGTGCCTGGTAGAGATCTACAAGCTGAGTACGTGGGTCTTGAAAAACCTTTCACAAATTGGGATGTTTATCCACAAAAATAGTTCTGTAACGAATCACAGGCTGGGGAGAAAACTGTGAAGAGGTTGGAAAAACACAGAATAAAGACCAACTCCTAAATGTGAACAACAACCAGAGTGCTCTGTAGTGCCCTGGGCTTCCTTTCGCTTTTGTTTCTATTCTCTTTGAAAGGAAACACCGCGGGAAGTTTTGTTTCCTTCAAAAGAGGTAGAACCTCCCTGAACATTTGTAATGAAAAACCACACAAAAATCTTTTCAGTGGGCAGGAATTCTCCTCCACGTTAGTTTACCACCTTTCAACTGATTCTTCACGTGACTCCCTGGGATGAAATTTCTTTCTTAGGACTTTATGAACCATGAAAAACAAAGTAGGATGGAGGCAGGATTTTTTGTAGGACTCTTTAGTGCACGTGCTAAAAATCTGTAAGAAACTCCTGTTCTGAAGCTGATGCAAAGAGCTGCTTTGCATTAAGTACAAGTGAGTCCCGCTCGCCCCATTCCGAAAGGGGCTGGGATGCTGCAAAGCAGAAGGAACCCAAAAATGTCACATTTACTTTGCTGAGAAATCAGAGGAGGAGATCATGAGCTCATTCAAGAAAATGTTAATCCTCCCCATCTGACATATGTGTTGGAATTACACAGACTGGAACTGTTTTGGCAAACGGATTGAACGTTACAAAGAGCCAGACAAATAAACCGCCTGCTGCCACGTTAAACGGGGATTCGGGGATCATTTTGCTACAGCATGACAGAAGAAAAAACAATTAATTTCCCTGTAAATGGTTGAATACGATGCAGTTGTTACATCTTCTAAAGATCTTCTCGATAGGCTGGAGAGGTGAAGAGATCTTTGGTTTTGTTTTGCCCTGTAATTGTACTGAGAACTTTCACCTGCATCCTGGCACTCAGGGCATGGCTGTTGGGCAGGGGCCAAAATTTCATACTGCCCTTGAAATCCCAGTTTTCCGTGGCTGTGCTGTCAGCAGACCAACCATACCTCTGCTGATTTTAAAGCATCTGCAGGTAATCATGAGGTTGCTTCTAATCCACAGCCTGTGTGAGGTGAAGGTATCAAAACCCCCGTGAAAGTCAATGGGCACATCCTAAATCAGGCACGTGCCTTTGGAAAACCGCTATCTGGGCTCAACAGTTTGGAGAAAAGTTTGCAAGCGGGAGTCTTAGAGGTTTGAAAACCAACCCAACCAAACTCGAAAGTGACTTCAGATAAAGAAAGTCCAAAATGTACCTGGCGTTCATGTCCCGTGACACGAAGAATGTCATGGCTGGGGGGAGAAGCTGTGCTGTCTGAGAGGTTCCAGTGGCAGCACTGGGCTGGAGTTAATGGCACAGATAGAAGTTATCACCCCACTGGCACTTTGCTGGGATGCACCAGCTCTACAGGAGAAGCTACAGAGAAGGAGGGTGGTGAGCCCCTGGCCCAGGTTGCCCAGAGAAGCTGTGGCTGCCCCATCCCTGGAGGGGTTCAAGGCCAGGTTGGACGGGGCTTAGAGCAACCTGGGCTGCTGGGAGGTGTCCCTGCCCAGGGCAAGGGGTTGGGACTAGATGACCTTTAAGGTCCCTTCCAACCCAAACCATTCCATGATTCTGTAACACAGCCTGGAGTCAGGAAACTCTGGGCCTCCCCTTACTCTTAACCACAGCTGTAATCTCTTAAAAAAAATCCGATTTCCACCATTCCGGATGGAGGTGGCTCAGAAAAGTTGCTCGGAAACACTTTGCAACAAGACGGCTGAGAAATGACTCCCCCCCACCCACTCACACTTCGCGAGGGGAGGGCAGGACCCGCACCGGGACGGGACGGGACGGGACGGGACGGAGGGGGCGGGCCGGGGCCGGGTCCCGCCCGCTCCCGCTCGCCGCCGCGGGGCCAGCGGGGAGGCGGGCAGACGGGGCGAGCTGTGGGGCGGGCGGGCGAGCTGCCGGGGCTGCACTTCGCCGTGCGACAGAGCCCCCCACAGCCCCGCACAGCCCGGGCCGCTCCTCCCCCGGAGGGAAAAGGCTCCCGGAGCGAGGAGCGCAGCCCTGCCCGGCCATGATGCTGCCCGCCGCCGGCCCCAGCCCCGCGCAGACCTGCGGGGCCGTGCTGGTGGCCGCCGTGCTCCTGCAGTCCGTCTGCGTGGCCGTCACCTTCCTCTACTTCACCAACGAGCTCAAACAGGTTGGTGGGGGGCAGGCAACCGGGGGGACCCCGCGCTCGCCCTTTGGCTCCCCTTGGCTTTTTTGGGCAAGGAAAGGTGCCGGCGAGGCGAGCGGAGCCGGGAAGCGTCTGTTGAGCAGAACAGAGCCAGCATCCCCATCCCCAGACAAAGAACTTCCCTGTGTGTGCGCTGCTCCTTTGTCTGAGCTTTCCTTGGGCCCTGGGTGCGCAGGCAGGGGCTGGAGTTCAAGGCAAGAACAATTAAAAGGGTTTTGCAGGTTTTGCTCCCCACTCCCCCCCCTTTTTTTTTTCCCTTAAAGTGACACTTTTTATTTTGCAGAGAAGCAGCAAATGCTACTTTTGCTTTTCGTTAAAAGCGGCCAAACTTTGTCTCCCATCACATGGCGGTGCCCATCAGCGCGGCTGAAGCGTTGGCGGCGCCCGGAGGGGCTGCAGGAGCCGCCGCTGTCAGCTGCATGTTCCTATAGACCACAGGGGAAAACAGGCTGAAAAAAAGCTGAAGTGCCTTTAAAATGCCTCCTCTAGGAAAATACATAGTTTTAAGGCAGTGACTAATCCCAAAGGAACTTCACCCAGACAGCAAACACCACCGAATTCCTCAGTATGACTTGTAAAATACCCATTGTATAGTCTGGATGCTTTGGTCTCCTTGCAGCCCCCTCTCAAGCTGCTCCTTAACTCTTTCCTCTTCCTGCACAAGATCAGTTGCGTGCCAAGAAAACTGCATTTAGTTGATAATCCCATGAGCCTTTATGTGTGTGGTCCTGCTTTTCATTGACACCCTAGTACTTGGAGTTCCCTTGAGTGTCTTGCCCAAAATCTACTATTCTGCTCTGAAGTTGTACCATTACGTTGCTCTCTCTGGCACAGAGGTAACCTGACTGCAGGTAAGTGTGCTGTAGTTATGCAACTTCAGAAAGTACTGCATAAATGTAAAATATTATGTTACCTGTGCATTCCGCATCAAATTTGATAGGTGAAGTCTTCCGAGATGTCAAAGTCCCCTGTGAAGCCGATGGTAAAGGGCATGCGGTATTGTGCATTATGAGCCAATGGGCCATACGTTGGGAATGCATAAAACAGATTTTCCTGCTAAGTTTATAGCTGTGGCTGTCCCATATTTGGTGGAAGGGGGGAGCCACGGAAATGTGTTGATTTTATGAAATCAGGTTACATAATACTGCTAATGAAGAGAAATATATAAATGCATTCTTGCCTCTTCATGCATACAGTTCAGTCTTTTGCTAGCAAGCTTGCCAACCTAAGTAGCTAGTAACCACACTTCGCTTTCCCTTCCTTTTATTCAAATATGCACACTTGGGACACAACCACAGCTAGCGGTACTTGCCCAAAACACTGTTTGTGGAGAATAACAAGCCTGCATTTGGTTTGAAAAGCTAAATCTGCCCACACCGAAGTTCTGCTGGGCTACGAAGGAAGGTTGCTGGCTCTGGAGGGGGCACCTTAAGGACGTACTGGTGCATGTGCCATCTGGTGCACAATAAACAAGGAAGAAGCTTATCTAGAAACGCAGTCTGCTACCCTGCATCCACATGGTGCATGTGGAATAAATCTCAAAAGATAAACTGCGATTTTTGGCTGCCCATTTTTCTTCCTTTTGTCGTTCACAATATCTGTGCTTCTACACCTTCACCAGCTGACTATGGCTGCACAGGCTGCAGATATTTTTTTCTGTACAAAAAGAATAATGTGTAACTAGCAGTGTTTTTTTGATTCTCCAGTTGTAGTAATCTGAGTAGGGCTACGAATACGACCATTTGTCTCAGTTTTACTATGGGAGGAAGTGCTGAGACACGAGCACAATAAAGTTCATTATGCTTCAGGATACGGGGCTGCAAGGAAAATGTCCTCAGACTTCCTTCTGTTTTGAAAACATAGTGCCTGCATTACTCCTAGAATAGGAGAGAAGCTTTAAAAGATAGTGTTCCTGCAGGGCTTCAGTCCTCCAAAAACGCAGCGCTACAGATAAACCTCATTTGAGCCTTACAGCACCCTGATGCCTTGCTTTCTCTCCCCATAAACCAGAAATAGCAACCCTGCAGTACCAGACTGTGCTGATGCCAGTTTGAATTCCCTGAGGATTTCAAAAGGCATGCAAAGTGCTGTTCCAGTGCCAGGAGAGTAAAGCTGTTTGGGGGGAAGGTCTGCAGATAAGAAGGCAGAAGCGCAGGACTTTTTGCTCCCAGATCAGAGGGCAAAGCTCAGAGGTGAGCTGTAGCAGATCTGGTAAGAGAATAAACACTAACATCTCAGCTGCTCACGTATCTTTTTTTTTTTTTTTAAAACCTCATCAGATTACTTTGTTATAGAAGCTAGTATAGGTACATCTCTCAGAACCCTTAGTTTTAAGTGCGGCTTTACCTTAATGAGCACATAATTGTAATCACTTGGAGTTCTTGAAACAAGAAACCTGATTCAAGACTATCACTGTGCTCCTCAGCGGAGACACAGAAACCTGCACAAACACTCACAGGGCTGGCCCCCTTTCACTCTGATGCCTCCAATGTATAAAATCATTTCAAGTGTTAGACGAAGCTCAAGGGAGCGTCCCGCTGCAAAGCGAAGGTGCTGTTCTACCCGGTAGGGCTTGCAGGGTAACGTGGGCGAATCCCCCTCATCCTCCTGGAGCTGGGAAATCTCTTCCTAAACACCTTTGTTTTCCAACGCGCTAAGGAGCGCGATGGAGGAGGTGACTCCGTTTGGTGCTTTCAATACCGCAGTTTCAAGGACAGCAGAAAATATACTTGTAGAATAAATATATCTGTTTAGCAAACCAAACTACGCTTCTTTAACGTAAGAAGGGTGACATGTAAATGTCACAAGAAGTCCATCTGCGTGTTCATTCCCGATTGCTCTTTCTTCCGAGCCCCTGCAGGACTTTGCTGGCACAACCTCGCGGGGTCTTTGGCTGGGGAGGTGGATGGGAGCCGATCTCAGCTGGGCTCTGCGGGGCGGCAGCGCAGGTTTCTCTGCTCCTGCGTGAACCAACAGCGCCAGCTGGAGTTGGGTCTCTCCCCTCGCCCTGCGGATGCTGCAGGGCTTGGGGAGCGCTTGCTGCCGTTCCTATCAGCTCTCCCAGCCACATTCCCCTTGGAGCCAACAGGAGTTTTGCCACTCTCTTCAAACTCATTTATCTTTTTCGGGGAAAAAAAAAAAAAAAAGTATTTTCTCAATGACTATAGGGTATAGACGTAGACCCGTGTCACAAGCATTCAGCATTATCATTTCATTTGCACCCAAATGTCATTTCTGTTGTCTGGACTTTGTTCTGGACTACTAGGACAAACACAGTTACGGACAGACCCCAGACTGGGTAAGGGGAGGATATGGTATGGATATATACCAGTAAAAGCCTGGACTATAAACGGCATTGGCTGAAAAGGCAGAACGGAAAAGCCTTTTTTAAGGTCTGGTGTTTGATTTCATCCTCAATAATTTGTGAAGAAAAATCCCTTGTGCAAAAGCAATGTTCTTAATGCAGAACTAGGGAAACTAAAGAACTCACAACATCAGTGATTTGGGTGTTGAATTTTCACAAAGCTTATTGAGTTGAGTGCTGCATACCAAATTTATGTCCATGGAGATAATGTAAGTATATTTTTGCATATTGAGTACGCCATCGTAACTAAATAAATATGTAAAATGAGGATGAATTACTCGTGCTGTCTCTATAGTCATAACTCACTCCATGCTAGCAAATGCTTTAAAGAAAAGAAAGCCTGTACTTAAGCGCAGTGAATTTAGTGACATACCACAGCTGAGCATCGGCGAGCACCTCACAGGTGGAAAATCCTGGCTTTCCTTTCTGCTGCAGCTCCGGGACACGTACTCCAAGAGCGGCGTCGCTTGTCTCACCGGGGAGGAAATGGGAAATTTCCTCCAAAACCTGGATCTAACTGAAGGCGAAGACAGAGAGGCTGATCCCTGCTGGCAAGTAAAGTGGCACCTGGGAAAGTTAATTAAAAAGGTATTTGGGAACCAACACGCTGAAACAGTGTGTTTGGTGGTGGTACTATTCCGAGAATCCTAACAACAGCAGAAAAAAGGGGGGTGTTTTATTGCAAAGCAATCGTCGAGCCGTACCTTCAGCTGCAGCTGCAAAAAACCTGCCATTCAGGAAATAATAAAGCAAAGACAATCCGTTCTTACTAAGCCAATTTCAGTGGTAGGCTGGCTAATCCGAAACGCCTCGGGGTAGAAGTGCTTGACTCGAGGTTGTTTTCTACCTGACGGTACAGACCATAGCGGTAGCAGAGGTGTCACTCCCTCTTTGGGAATACAGGGAGAGCGGCATGAGAAAATGAGATGAAATGTAACGTGGGCAGGGGTGTAAAGGTGCCTGGGAGAAGGTCTAGTCCTGAGCTATGGAATGCATCAGGGGAGGAAAGAGCGAGGCGGGCGAGCACACAGCGTCGGGCACGGCGCCTTCCCAGCTCAGCGTTCAGAGAACACCATCTCCTGCCTGACTTACAAACAAATACCTGTGATTTTGGCTACAGAGAAGAAAATAAGCCTGGCTGAAAAAAAAAAAAAAAAACAAAAAAAATATCAGAAAGGCTAAAATCTTCCCGGAATGGTTTTCAAAAGCCCATCTCCGGCACGTAAAAAAAAGCTCATACATAAAAAGTCACTTCTGGCTGAAACTTACCTGGCAAATCTTGCAGCCCAGAATAGATCCTTTATTTGTATTCAGAGATCTCGGCTCCTTTGGTGGAAGTTCTGTCAGTGAATTCCCTGAACTTCGGCATAAGGAAAACATTGCTTTATTTGGTGGACATTTACACGGCTAATACACCTACTAACTCCCTGAATGCTTAAAAAAACCAAAAGATAGCCTGGGTGCCAGAAATAATAAATGATAATAATATAGATGGGTGGATAGATAGATAAATAGAAATGTGGCGGGGCAGAACCCATCAGTTAGTGGGAAAAGAGGTAAATCGTCTCAAAGCATCGGCATGTTGCTGCAGCTGCAGCGCCGTCAGTAACCGGAGTAGTGCGTTCCGTCCCGGCAGTCAGCAAACCCTTACAAAGGAGGGGAATGCACAAAGACAGACGTGCTGGCTTAAGAGTTTAGCTAGCTAGATATGCTAGAGGTATACAAATAAATGAAGTTTTAATTTCTCAGAGCTAAGAGCCCGCAGAAGTGCACACTGCCCGGTATTCTGCGCATGGAAGCTGATGCTTCTACGCTGTGTCTTTTCTTATTTGAGAAAAGCGTGAAGGTCAAATTTTCCAATAGACTTAAAGCCCAGATGGCTGAGCTCTCCTGAAAATGTTTTCCCATACATTTCATTACATAAAAGACGTAAACATAGGAGTGCTTTATTACAACAAATGAAAAGGTTTTTTTATTTGCTTGTTGATCAAATCCAGAATACCCTTTATTCATGAGTTTGAGGAAGGAGTGTCCTTTCTCCTGCACCTATCAGTTTCTGCTGACAAACTAATTCATTTTCTCTGTGTTTGTTGACAGATGATGGCGAGAAGCTACGAGGAAAACGTATCTGCAGTCAACGGTATGATAATAATTTCATTATCCGCGGCAAAAAGGAGCTGCTAGTGGCACCTGATGTGTAGTGACTCAATTCTTTAAAAGCGCAGAAAACACTAAGATCCTGTGCTGGCAGCGAGTCATCGACAAATGATTGCTTATTACTAGAAGGCAAATTTTCAGGAGCCAGAACCTCGGTCTAGAAGTGTTATGGGGACATTTAAACAGAATGTTCTCCTGGGAGAACCCGTACGCATAGGTCAGTTAGTTAAGGAATAGCTCTGCTGACGCTCCTACAGCTCTAAACACGTTGAGTGAAAGCATTACGACCTCCAAGTGGAAATTCAGAGTGAAGACAATGAATGCTTAACCTTAAAAGATACTCAGCATGAATATAAAAATTGTTAATATGGGTTATTTTACGTTGTCCATTGGTAATTTTGGGGCGGGGGGGTGGACAAAAAGGAGAACAAAGAGGCGTATAAAGACATTTCAAGGAGAGCCAGAGAAATTTGAGCCTTATTAGCCAACATACAGCATGATTTAGTCAATTAAAAAAAAAAATGACACACCTGTTGCTTAAAATCGACCGGGACAACCGTGCTTTCTGACGTTCTCGCTTCTAACGTGAGGTTCCTTCTGTGGTCTTCCTCAGGCGACCGGGCGCTGACGCTGTCGCACGCGGATGGGCAGCCACCCGCCACCAGGATCGCAGCGCATCTGACGGGCAACAGCAACAGGAGGAGTTCCCTCTCCCCACGCAGTAAGGGAAAAAACCTTTACAACCAGTTAAAGATGGCAGAAATTACTCTCTCATTGCTAGCCTCCCGCTTACATACACTTTTTGATACTTGCGTGGAGTTAACAGTAAGAAACAAGTCATAAAAAAAAGCCTTTTTGTCCCTGACAGTGTTTTTTTTCAGCTAGTTCTCGCGGAACAGGGAGAAGGCCCATTGCCTCTGGCCACTTCCCTAACTTTCTTTCTGGAACCTTCATTAAGGGGAAAAAAAAATAAGTATCCTTCTTTCTAACGTTAAGTTTTCCTCTTCTCTTTCCTTTAATTTCCTTCTGTTAGTTGTGTGACCAGCTGCTATGGTGACAGACCTATTAGAAGTGCAAGACGGAGACAGGAGAGACTTGACATTCAGGCCATATTAATGAAGGGCTTGGTGGGGCTGCTGCAGCTCTGGAGGGTGTCAGGCACAAATGGGTATTTTAACTTTGTCACTAAGTGACGGTTTTTCTCTTATTTGGGAGCACAAAAATTAAAAATAAAGGTAGTTCATGTGAATTCCCGCGCAGAGCTAACCAGCTTGCTTCTGGAGCTTCGAATTATTTTGAGAATGGACATAACGAGCCACTGGGAAGAGCAGGTTTCCTTATTTTAACTAAAAAACACCAGGCTCCCTGACTAGCAGACACCTGGCTTCACTACCTGGCTTTTAATTTAATATTTTTCTCTCTTTTTTTCTCAAGTAGATTCCTTGCCCAGAAGAGGGAACGGACAAAAAATAAGCAACTGGGAATCGTCAAGGAAAGGCCACTCTTTCCTCTACAACGTGGAGCTGAGAAATGGCGAGTTGGTGATACCCCAGACGGGCTTTTATTACATTTACTCACAAACTTACTTCCGTTTCCGTGAGAACGAGAATGAGGATTCCGGTTTGCTGGCACAAATCAGGAACCCCAAACAGCTTGTCCAATATGTTTACAAACTGACTAATTACCCAGAGCCCATTTTGCTCATGAAAAGCGCAAGAACGAGCTGCTGGTCTAAAAAGGCAGAATACGGACTTTATTCCATCTACCAAGGTGGTGTGTTCCAGCTGAAAAGAGAGGACAGGATTTTTGTCTCTGTCAGTAATGGTGACATAGTTGACATGGACAAAGAAGCAAGTTTTTTTGGAGCTTTTATGATCGGTTAGAAGATGAAAATCGTGCTCTGAAGGAGCCAGTTTTCCTAGGCAGGACCAGCTTAAAATTCTATAAAATAGGGGATAATAAGCAAACACCGTAGCAATACCGATAGTACCAGGCTCCCCTTTCTCAGCTCACTCAGCCGAGGTCCGGCCGTGCCAAATACTCTCCCCCAAGCCGGGAAGGGGCAGCAGCAGCTGCGGATGGCGATGCTTTGCACGGGCGTGGGTACCACGTCCCCCTGCCCAGCCAGGCTGGGGGCATGCGAGGATTTCACACGCTACGGATGATACCTTCAGCCCCGGCAGGTGAGAGCTCACCATCACCTCCGCAGAGATGTTCCGGGCCGGCTCCGGTGGGATGGAGGATGCTCCAGGTCCGGTTACTTGAGGTAGAGATGGGACATCAAATTTTATTCGTGGTCTCCATCAAGACCCCGTCTTGAATATCAGGTCCTGTAAGGAGCCGTTGGCGAGTACTGCTTCCCAGGCACCCGTGGAATGACTCTAGGAGTTTTTTGTTTGAACCCGAGTTTTACAAAGTTGAAAGGCCATCAGAAACTCCAGCTGCACGTCTTCATCTTATCTAACAAAGCACTTAAGCGCCTAATTAATTTTAAGCACACGAACAGTCTGACTGAATCAGGGTATTTACACGCTTGAAATTAAATATGTGCTTAAGCGTTTTTCAGGATCATGGCTTGAGTAAACACATTAGTTTGTCTTAATCAGGATATTGTACATAAAACCAGCTGCTGAAATGGCACAGAAGAGGTTTTGAAATCAATCAGTATTTTGATCAGCACATTATGATAGTGCCTATTTACTTAATTGCTGTGCTGTAAAGATTTCACCAGGTTTCCAACAGGTTCAGTAATGCACTTGCTGTTACACTTGTTGACGGCAAGGACTTCATCCGGAAAAATATGTGTTTTTCTGTAAATGCTGAATTCTGTTAGACATTTGCCACAAATTAAGCATGACAGGGTTCTTCCATGTTTGTTTGTACTGGCCTGTATTTGGTAGGATGTAATGCAGAACAACACACCCCGATGACCAACATTTTAAGGAAAACACACACAACTATCTGTACTTAAATGAGAGCTGCAATTTGGGTAACGCTGTTTCGATTTTTATTTTACGTTTAGGAATGGGTGGAAAATTTTCGTAATTTTTTTTTTTTTTTTTAAAAATGGCAACTATATTTTTTAACTCTACGAGTGGGACTGTTTTATAGTTTAAAAAAAAAAAAAAAAGGAAAAAAGATTTGCAAGTGTAAGCTGTGTGGGCTAGATCCTCAGCACAAATTGGGTAGCATTAATCAGCACATCTGCAGCATCGTCAGTGGACGTTTGCACCATGAGTGCATTTTGCATCGGAGGAAACAGCGGGGAAGAGAAGGTGAAAGCGGAAAAAAAAAGGAAGGGAGAGGAAGGCAGTTGTTCTGCAAATGTTACTTTGCATCAACAGAATGATGCCAGGAGAAAATCTGCTTTTTTTAATACTTTTTAAAATGGGTTTTTAATACACCAAGGTTGCCATGGGAACCCTCCCATTCACCTCCACGTTCTGGTAATTAAATCACTGTACAGCCCTTGCGTACGGGCCTCGCGAGTAAACACGCATCATTGATCTTACTACTTTGTCAACAAGAGGAAATGAATGGACACAAGCACCTGCATTTATTTTGTCGTTCGGAAGAGCAGGTACGTTGGGTCACTCAGATACCTGCGTTTGAGCGGCAAGAGAAGAATTTCAGGCATGCCATCTTTTTGACAGGTTGGGGCAAAGAAACACAATGCCATAAGCCTAAAATAATGAGTTTTAACTTTTTTCTGCTGTTTTAACATGGCGTCACATACGCTGTTTTCAGTGGTAACCAAATACGTGAAATTCTTCATCGTTTACTGGAACACTTGGGTTTGCCTCATTCGCAAATCATCTGTTTCAGCTGAGGACAGAAAATATTTCTATGGTTTTCTTTCTGATTTCCGTATTTAATTCAGAAATTTTCTGCCTGCCAGAAAAGGCCGGGGAGAACAAAGCCATTCCCTCTGTATCTGGATGTCTCCTATATTGCACAAATTACTTCCGTAAGTTCACCTTGCAAATGGACCGGGCTTTTTGATCTCAGCCCGGGGTTGACCCGTGTTATCAGGTTCGAGGGGTTTTTTTAGCAGTTCGTTATATTAAAAAGTTTGCGGTTTCTTTTTAGAAATGTTATTTTAGGAGCTTATTTGAAAAAAAAAAAAATAAAAATTATTTGAACTGTGAAAAAAGTATTTCAGATTTACCGGTGACAGTTTAGAGTCGGAAGCCCTCCTTTATGGCCAAGAACTGATTTGTGTAACGCAGGAGTGATGGCTGCGAGAAAGGGCTGGAAGGAAACCGGGGGGGATTCCACAAACTTGCAGCTGATGCTAAGACAAACCGTCTGTTACTCGCAGATTTTTTTTTTGCTCCACGTTCTCTCCTCACGCCACGCCAGCTGTCATTTGAGGAGTGCTCCCTGGCGGGATCTTCCTTTTTGATCTAAATGTACATATTCTTGGTTTCTGACCGCAGAGTTTATCTCGACAGGGATCACACCGAATAATCCTGTTTAATTTCTGAATAATCCAAAGCCATGCTTGCCGGACATCCTTTTGGGGCGAGGTTATCAAGCAATATCAGAACGGACACATTTGAAAATGAATAGGAAGAAAGAGCAAGTTCTGTTCATACATTTGCACCCTGAATCCCACTTTTCATCTCACACTATGTTGAACGGCGAATGTAGCAGATTTTTTATTTGTGGATGTACGTTGCGGTAAAATGTAAATATTGTAATTTTTCTACATGCATTTTGTATAAAACATTTTTAGTAAATAGTTACTTAGTCTTGCGGTGGTTATTGGTTTCATCCTGTGCCTTCCATAACAACAACCCAGTCTGAAATCATTTCTCCGACATTGCTTGGTACCGGTTATAATCCATCAGACGCCACAAACGGTTGCAACGCAAAGGACGTAATGCAAGCCATCGAGCAACGCCGTGTCGTGTAACGTGATATGATGGGCTTCCAGGCCCTCGTTGGTGAACAGCATCTGGAAGCAGTACGCTGAAGAAAACACTGAAAACGATCTCGTGAGCAGGGACTACAGAACCCTGAGCACTTCCCTTGAGGTCTGCTCATGTTCCCGGGCTTTGGCAATTACTTAAGCATCGGGAAATCTATTTAGGATGGAAACACCTAATTCTTGTCCATCACCAAGCTAGAGTAGGAGATATATTGAGTTCGGAGGGATAAGGACCATTTATACAGATGTTGTAAAGCAGCAGTAAATTGGAGATCCCCCAATGCTGAACACAAATGCACTCCTTGCCCCAAAAGCCAACATGGGTTACTGTCTGGTCTATCCGCTCTGCTTCCAGAATTTGCCCCACCAAAAAAGGGTCCGAAACCCAGGCAAACCCTGGAAACTCAACAGGACACGAAAGCATCATCTACCCTGAGCCCAGCTCCGAGATGGGAGAGGGGGTGGTTGGTCCTGTGCGTGCAGAGAAGGGCTACGGCCGGAGCAGCAGCGACGTGCCGCAGCAGGGAAACCACTTGCTCCCGGGGGTAAAAACCCTTGGAAAACTGCCCCCACCCAAGGGCTGCTTCACCTCTGAGCGTCTCCTTTTGCCTTCACTTCCTGGCAGTTCCCAATATCGTCTCGTTGTGACTGTTGAGGGCTCTGGCAGACCCCCACATCGCCATTTGATGCGCTGCACGTCTGCTTGATTAACGAAAGGCCGCTTGCCTCCCTAATGGCCTCATAATCTAAATACATTTAGCCCGGTGTTTGTTTTAGGGTTTATTTGGAGTAGACGGGCATGCCTCATGCCTCGCTAATCAGGTCTGTGTGCGCGGCTCTCCCCGTCACCAACCGAGCCCCACTGGAACCAGTATGCCATCATACTGGGGAGGAGCAGCCCCCGCAGCCCCAGATTGCAGGGATGCCCACAGGTTTTAAAAAGAAATTATCCCTTTTTTAGAGGATGCTTTTATTTCAGCAGAGGGTTCTCTCTTTTTCTGGTGTTTCCATGGGAAAGGGGACGTGCCAGCTAACTGGCTTTTATTGTACCTTCCGTTACTTCATGGAAACAGACTTCTATTTTTTGCCTCTCTTTGCCTGAGTGAATGTAACTATTATGGTTTGAATTGCAGCAGTATCCACTGCCCAGGCAGGATCAGGGAGGCATTTGTTGTACTCCCTGCAAACAGTCAAAGAGCCTGATTCAGACACTGAGATTTCGAGATTCGTAATTTTAGTTTTCCGCTGACATCTAAATATTAGGGTCTAAGGAAAGACTGAACGTAACGATCAATCTGACATAAATAAGCACACAGAGGCAAGATCTCGTTCGTCCCTCCAAGGCACCTTGTGCCGTTCAGCAGCAGAAATGGAAGACAGATCAGGATGTCGTTGGGTCTGATCCAATTTTCACAGGTTGGGGTTTTTTTCTCCATGTAGAGTTACATGGAAGTTTGTAGCAATTTTCAGCAAAATCATCCAAAATTTGGTTCTCCCTAACTTTGCTCTGTATTAACAGGCTGAAATTGCACGCTATGATGTCACACGTTAAAAATCATGAATTTTCCTCTGATTACACTTAACTGCCTGACCACGCATCACTGCTGCTTTGTAATACCACGGCTTTTCCCGAGACATTCGTAATCCAAACCTATATAGACATTTCCATTCATTTAATCTGAAAGTTCTAGAGGTGACATCGAGTTGGGACACCGGGTCATGACAGAAGTGCTGTCAAGTCGCTTGTGGTCAGTGAGACGGGGCTGCAGCTTATGACAGAAGCCTGTCGGTTTATCAGCTCCCCATTTTTATGGGCTGTTCTACCAGAGTTGATACAAATCACTCTCTTTGTCTTTGATGCACATAAGACTTTTGCACTGAACACATCCTGTACACTCACAGCGTCAGCAAACCTCAGAGAATCCAAAGTTGTTCAAAGTGCCCTCCAGAAAACAGCGATTTAAACCAAATCAAATCCAAGGCACAAATTCCTCCTCAGGATACTTCCAATTTTGCCCGAGTGTGAACTTTTCAGCTCACGTTATTCTCCCTTTGTATTGTATCATGTGTATTTAGCCCATAGAACTACTGGGTGAAGACAAAGTGGATTAACTGCAGCTTTGCTGGTGAATTGAGCCACGTCATCGCTCCCCATTTCAACATGAGATAGACGTACCAACAAGAAAGTAAAAGACCAGGAATAATTAGCTATGCAGTCCCACCCCGTGTGGTCTGGCACTTAGAGAACTCAAATCATAATGGCTATTACTAAACATGTAAGTCAGGTGAACATCTCCACCCAAAGCCAGGACAGCTTTGAGTCAAAACCTGCAAATCTTCTTTAGAAAGACCATCCAACGATATTCAAAAAAATGCAGGCTACGTCTCCTACTGCTGTCATGCTAGAAATTATTTGGTAAACGCTCTGTACTTTTAACCCAGAGGGGACGTACCTGTGTCGGATGAACACGTTTCCTCCCCACTCGGTGAGGAAGTCGAACGAAGAGGGACATGAATGGCCGTGGTGGGACCTCACGGCACGAGCTGAAGCACAGCGAAAAGCTACATCTGAAACAGATGCCACTGAGTTAGTGGCGTTAGAGCACAGCTTTGCTGATTAATAAACTAGCTCTGTTTTGAAGCCTGCTTGCAAACATTTACTGCCGTATAAACAAACAACTGCAAAGTCATTTGAGCACGTTCTGGGTTTTTTACGGTATTAAGTTGGACTACCACTATTTCATCAGTGCTACTCGCTGCTGGTAGTTGCGAAACGGTAACCTTTGAAAGGATGCACCAGGTGCTACCTTCTGTTCTTAAAATGCATTTATAATAAAAGTCAAAACATCTCCTGCCCCTGGATATAATAAAAAAAAATGCATTTGCTTTTCTGCTAGTTGTTGGAGCTGCATCATTTTTAAATGAGAGATCTCTCCCTTGAAGACTGTTTTCCACTTCCTTCGTTTCTCCACGATAAAACCATAATCATTCTATACTCCGAGCCTTCAGATATTTCCATGACAACAAACAATGATATAAACAAGAATTAAAACTTTATTGGATGAGAAGAAAATGGAAAGAATGGAACATAGGAGAGAGGTTTTAAAACTCCATAAATAGAAGCTCTCTTCTACCTTATCTGCAGTGCTCAACACAGCTTGAATGCTGCCAAAGAGAAGCACCAATATTTTAAGAGTTCCATGAAAGGTAAACGTCCATTATAATGCTTTTTTTTTTTACGATTATTTTTTGAATATCTGTTTTGTCCATGCATCCAGTTGGTGGACAAAACTGTGACTAAAAAGTGCTTAATTTCTGCCTCTTTCCCTCCATTTCTCTCATTCCAATAACATCAGTGACTTCAATCTTTTCTGCAGTCGTTCGGGCAACATAAAAGTACTGTTCTTGCAGCTGAGGGCGAGTAGATAACTTTCTGGAGCCTAAAGCCATCTTCTCTCACAGCTCTTGTATCTTCTGTCACCACTATCATCCCCACGGTCCTTCAGCAAATGCATAGCAGAGGCGGGAATTCATTATCGTGCAAGGTTTGTGGGATGTCAACTCTTTATATCCCATCGAAATTCGGCCTGCGATTGCCAAAGAAACCAGAAAGAGGCAGAAAACTGGAGCTGCTTTTCTTCTCTCTCAGCTGACTTTATTTCTGGCCCCGACCCCATGAAGGAAAAGCAGCCAGAGAAGCCCTTGACTCACGATACCCTTTAAACAAGAAGGGGATTGCTGTTGCTGGATTCAAAGCACAACTGCCGTTTCTGATCCAACGTCTCATCACTCAGCACATCACACTCCCAATGAACTAAGTGTTAATTCATTGCATTACAAGCTCAAGCTGTCTGGAGTATATAAATCTGGTTCTGCCTCGCTTTTGGCTACTTGATTTTGCTACGCAGACCTCGGTTCAAGTATTATTTTAAAATAAGGAATAACATTTTTTTTCCTGAAAAAAATTTTAAAGAAAGCTTTTCTCTCCCTGGGGAAAGGGAAATGGTCATTTTTGACAAGATACAGCTCAGCAAAAACTGGAAGAATTTCATGAGAATGAAGGATGCTCCCTACACAGAAAAAGTCACATTTATAGCTTCAGGCCATTTTCTCTGCCAAATATCAACATCCTGCAGTTAATGCTGCTGGTCTGAGAATTTATCAGGGGGGAAAAAAAAAAAGTGAAATAATTCTTTATAGTAATACAAAGTATTTGGCAGCCTAAATACAGAGGCAGTTACCAGCTCCTCCGTAATATAACGCAATGTAATTTAAATTAGATTGGACACAAAAATGTAATATGAAATAACTGTACATTCGTTGCATACAGCCCATGATTTTTCTTCTGAAACATAAAACGATTATATAGGCAGCTGGATAAGCAAAGCCAGAAGCACGTCAGGCTCTTTCTTCTTCTCAACTGCAATTAATGTGTAGCCACCCCCCATAAAATTTAGCAACTGTTGAATAACTTGCTACAAAACTGTCTCACGGTTCAAGAGCGGGAATGACGAATACCGATTCCAATGGAACTGCAAAAATATATCATCCAAATCAGGGTACGGACAAGGCACTAAGGCTAATGCTTGCATTATAATGGGAAGTGCTCTGGCGAAAACGGGCTCGTTCAGAGGCACAGGCAGAGTAACCCGGCGTTGTGTCACACCACGCGCGTGCTCTGCCCTCAAAGAAAGCTCTGCAGCCATGAAACAGTGCTAGCAGATGATGTACGCACCTACGTGAGGGTACCCTGAAAAAACAGCATAAAACGGCTTCTCAGCTGAATTAGGCTCGATGCCAACGTGGATTCAGAGCCCCCATTGCCCCCCAAGAGACGGGGTACAAGGGAAAGGATGCAGCCCCTCTAAATAGAAAGACAGGGGTGAGAAAAGGTGGTACCGTAGCACACTCTCTCTGTCACTTTGCAGGGACAAGTTGGAAAGGAGGTGAGACACCATCTTTACAGGTGTCCTGGAAGTCACTTTACTCTCCCTGATCTCACCTTGTGCTGCTTCCATCTTATTTCTACTTGGGTACAACGTTATCCTTTAGCAGTACAGAGGAGCCCGCAGCTGGGGAAACACAGCGATAACGGATGTCTCTGCAAAGGGCAGGGCGCAGGACGGCAGAAACGTGCTGAAGCAAAATTTAATTGTAGGTAGATCATAGAGAAGAGGGTGATTACTGCGCCTTCACTGAACTGGAGCCTTACGGGGCTCCTGCCAAGATCCAAGGGCAGAGCAAAGATGCAGGAGGAGGAGACGGCGTTTGCAGCCGTCCCCGTGTTTCTACACCCATCGCTGGGTCTCCGCCTGCCCCGAAGGACCGCGCACCCCCGACCACCGGCGATTTGACGCGCAGGGAGAAGCCACCCCTCAACTCCCAACCGAAGGAACTTCCCGCTGCTCCCAGAGCACAGCGGCGACAAGCGGGACCCCCCCGCCCCCGGCTCCCC
>VWZL01003416.1:256374-314221 GCA_013396915.1 Stercorarius parasiticus | reverse complement strand
CGGAGCGGGGCCGCTCTCCCCTCCCCGCCTTCCGCACCTGCCCCGGCAGCGCGGCGGAGGGCGCGCAGCGGCGCGGAGACAGGGGCCGGGCTGCGCGGGGCGCGGGGGGGCCCGGCGGGGCGGTGATGCGCAGCCCGCGGCGGCAGGATGCGGGAGGGGAGCACGGGCGGCCGCGGCGCGGAGAACCGGACGGGCGCCGAGCCCCCGCTGCACCTTTTCCCCGCGCCCGTCCTCACCGGCATCACCGTCGCCTGCGTCCTCCTCTTCGTCATCGGGATCATTGGCAACCTCATGACCATGCTGGTGGTGTCGCGGTTCCGGGACATGAGGACCACCACCAACTTCTACCTGTCCAGCATGGCCTTCTCCGACCTGCTCATCTTCCTCTGCATGCCCCTGGACCTCTTCCGCCTCTGGCAGTACCGGCCCTGGAACTTTGGGGACCTCCTCTGCAAGCTCTTCCAGTTCGTCAGCGAGAGCTGCACCTACTCCACCATCCTCAACATCACCGCCCTCAGCGTGGAGCGGTACGTCGCCATCTGCTTCCCCCTCCGAGCTAAAGTGATCATCACCAAGGGGAAGGTCAAGCTGGTCATCCTCTTCCTCTGGGCCGTCTCCTTCATTAGCGCCGGCCCCATCTTCGTCTTGGTGGGGGTCGAGCACGAGAACGGCACGAACCCCCTGAGCACCAACGAGTGCCGAGCCACGGAGTACGCCATCCGCTCGGGGCTCCTCACCATCATGGTCTGGACCTCCAGCATCTTCTTTTTCCTGCCCGTGTTTTGCTTGACCGTGCTCTACAGCCTCATCGGGAGGAAGCTCTGGAGGAGAAAGAGAAAGAACATCGGTCCAAACGCTGTCATCAGGGATAAGAACAACAAGCAAACTGTGAAAATGTTAGGTACGGCTCTTCTTGCTGTGTTTTTCCAGGGGATGTGTGTGATTGTGTGTGTGTGTGAGAGAGAGAAAGGCTGGGAGGGCACTGGTAGTTCACTATAAATGCTTTCCTTTGGAAGCAACTATTGAACATGCTTCATACGAAGGGCTACACCTCAAGGTATTTGTAGAATAACTCTCCCTCCTTAGATTTATTTCTAACTGGTTTGAGCTGGGGACTCTCAAACAGTCTAATAACAATCACTGACAAGGACAAATGCTACAGCTACAATTAGCTAGTGCCCCGGAGATTTTTTTGAACGTTTTTTGCTCTTTGGTTGTGGATACCGATGTTATTTACAGAAGGATAGTTTATGTGATTTTTAAACAAAACGAAACCCTTCTCAAGCCACAAAGTTGAGCTGCAGGCTAAGCAAGCAGAGTGGTGATGTGCACTTAGTTTTATATGAGAGGAGTATCAAGGTTTTAGCAAATTGGGGTTATTTACTGGGGTGGCCGTGTGAGTTTACGAGAATTAATCTGCATTTTTATATTAGCAAAACACCGGCATGTGCTGAACAGGGACCATCGTGTCTCCCTTGAGGTCTGTGATCCTGTAAATTCTCACTGACTTTAAGCAAACAGGATCAAGACGACAGACACTGTCATTCCTAACTTTGTATATTTACATTGCTGAATGGTTTGAACAACAGTTCTTGTTGGCCACGGGGAGACACAAACGTTAAGGTACAAAGTCAGCGCGTGCGGTGGGAGTTTGATGCACGAAACCAAAAAAGTTGTCCTGCAGTTTGGTGTCTGAAAACGGCAGAACCCTGCTGCTGCGGGCTTTTATTCAAGCAGAACGTCCTGCGCAGTGCAAGTCATCCCGTGGATGTGAGAGGGGATGGGATGCTCAGCACCGAGAAGGTTTCACGGGCGGCAGCAGCTCTGCTGTGCTCGTTTCAGCCGGGTGAAAGCCATGGGCTAATGAGCTAGACGAAGAGGTGGCAGCGCGTCCTGACTACCTTAATTACTAAATGGGAGCCTGGCTGATTTTTTTGTTCGCGTCCTGCTGTATTACTATGCAACAGCAGGCAGAATAATAAAAACCGCGGCATTCTTTGTGCCCTTTCAGCTACGTTTTATGATCAACAGAATTACTTCAGTCTGGTGAGCGTGACCTTGGAAGTAATTCACCATTTACACTTCTAGAGTTTCAGGATTTTGAATCTCTGCTTACAAGTAAATTGCTAGCTTTTATTACTACCGTGTTTATATTTCTGTGTGCTTAACCACAAAGAAATTTGAAGTAATACCTGTTTATTTCTGCCCTGAGGTATAGCCGCTGGCATTACAATATTTCAGACGTCTTTTTTCTTCTTTTACAAGGGCTGAGAACAGCAAGGCTGGCCTCTGACAGAGAGCCAATATTCTCTAAGCGGTAACAGTCTGACGGAAAGATGGCAAGAAAAGAACTTAGTAAGGGCTCAGTACCAGCAGATGCTCGGTGCTCTCACTGGGGCGAATGTTCTGCTTAAAATTTACAAGGCGCTTTCCGAGACTTTACCAAGTCATGGAACGTCGAGTAAATGGGATTCGCATCACCGCTTCTTTTAAACTGCAGAGAGAGGTCCCTAATTAAAGCCCTAAATGTATAGCCGGACTTGCAAAGGAGCTATCGTACCCTGTTCCCATTGAAATCAATGGGATTCTGCAGGCGTGAAGATCACACTCTCAAAAGCCTGACCAGGGCTATGCATGCCTACATGTGGAAATATTGACCATGCCCAAAATCCTGTTTGTAACGACCATTCATTCTCCGGATTAAACTCCGGAGCACACTTATGAGCTAGGGAAACGTTATCTGAATTTTTTTAGGTGAAGATGCTGAGGAAAAAAGGGAAATGGTTGGCTCAGGAGGATGCAGAGCTGGAAATCAGATACTGTGGATTGCAGCTCTGTGCTTTGCTTTACAGTCCACCATAAGTATCCATCTAAACTCGGGAATGCTTGTTCAGAAAGTTTTTAAGGAAAGGTGCCGACAATCATCCCTCTCAGCCCTCTGAATTTTATGTCTACCTCCTGTGACTCGCCAGGGGGAAGCAGGAGTGCTAGCAGAAGAGAACAGGTTAACTGGTAAAAAAATGCTTAAGAATGTCAAAAAAACCTCACTCGACTTTTCTGGTTTTTCTCTTTCCGGTATATTAATAGATACACTCAAAGCAATACGACAAATAATAAAGGTCAACAGCAGACGGGAAATGAACAGAAAAAGTTTCCCTGTCTCTAGAATGGAAATTCAAATGTGTTCAAAGATACACACATTCCTATTACTCTGCTTATATCGTATTTGCATATAAATGCAACCACAGTGGTAGCGTAGTATTGCAGATATACTATATAACTATAATCATGCAGTTATATATTTAATTTTACTCTTCTTGGAGTAACTCATATCCCAAAAAACGGACAAACTGGAAGGGTGCCCCGCTGTCTGTTCTTACCTTGGCATACGTGCTCCACAAGTCCAAATTCTGGTGGTTTGTTTTATTTTTGGGCCTTTGCTTCAAATAATTTTGCTTCCCAGCGATTACGTTCTTCATTATAAACCGCAGCGTTGAGTCTGTCACGTTAAATGTAATTTGCTTTTGTTAAACACCGCAGATGGTAGATTGTTACACTTTTATTTCGCCACCCTTTTGATCTTTAATTCTCTATTGATGAAAACATTTGTTAAGTTTTATAGGTCAGAAGCGCGCTGCAGCAGGTTAGTTGTGCAGTGTACAGAAGGCCTGGTTAGATGTGGTCAATCTGTGTTAAGCGTTGCTAATTTGTCCTCTCAGAGAATATACTGAGAGACACAAACCTGAAAGTTTAGGGGACGTATTTTCGCGCTTTGCGATCAATTTGTTATAGAAATAGAATTTTGCAGTAGAATTTTAATCGCCCAGGTTCTAATACTCATGCTTAACACGATTTCTTCTGCTGTTTTTATTTCAGTTGTGGTGGTATTTGCTTTCATACTCTGCTGGTTGCCTTTTCACGTAGGACGATATTTATTTTCCAAATCCTTTGAAGCTGGATCCCTGGAGATCGCAGTGATCAGCCAGTACTGCAACTTGGTGTCCTTTGTCCTCTTCTACCTTAGCGCGGCCATCAACCCCATCCTCTACAACATCATGTCCAAGAAGTACCGAGTCGCCGCCTGCCGGCTCTTTGGACTCAAACCCCTTCCAAAGAAAAGACTCTCCAGCACGAAACAAGAAAGTTCGCGGGTTTGGACAGAACCGAGCGTTATCACATGACACGTGATTCCCAGCGCCAGAGCATCGCTTACACCGGTATTTCCCAGAAAGCCATAGCGAAAGAGAAAGAAGGGGAGAAACTCAAACCGAAAGGTTAAAGCCGTACTTGTGTCATCATCCGGAGTTGCTGAAAGATGTAACGTAGGCGAGTTAAAGATTTAGAACAAACAAAAAACAAACGAAACTTTGAGGCTATAAAAGGAGACGCACGGCCACAGAATTCGCCAACGCTCAAGTGTTGTTTTTCTTCTGCTTTTGCCCATACGATTATTGGTTTTTGCACTGACTGTAGCAGGAGAGCTGGGCTTTACCAGCCTTAAGAGGCAAACGGAGCCCGGTTCGCGTGAGGGTCGGAGCTGGTAATTCCGGCTGAATTTTTCCGGAGTTAACTTTAGTTTTGTTAAGAGTCTTGCTAGCGCATAACCAGACCCTAGAAAGAGCAAACGGAATTGCCTTTTTGGAGTGGTAACCATGGAATTTGATACAGTTTTCATAATCTTGATTTTTAAATGAACTAATGTTTTTCTCCAAATGAGGAAAATGGTTTCTTAAAAAAAAAAAAAAGGAGAAATAAAACGGATAATTTTTAAACACTCTAAAAATATATGTCCTGCATGTCCTGTCCGAGTAGAAAGGCAATGAAAATAATACCTTCACAGAAGTGGCTTAGAACAGGACTGTAATGAAATATTTTTTTTAATTTATTTATTTTTTTTTTTACGTATGTATCAGTGGGACAAGGACAGTGCTGACTTCAGGACTGCAGCGATGCTACAAAAATATGGAATGCAATCTCCCGCCAAAGTCATGTATTATTTTCTTTTTTTTTTTAACTAGCTATATCATCCGTACTCGTTCTGTTCGTCTTGACTGTGAACGACTCGACGTGTTTGAACTCGGAAGCTTTTAGTTGTTTCGATATTTGTAACGAGTCTGTGGCTGCCTGTCCCTCTGCTGCGCACCCCCGTGCCCCCCGAAGGCTGCTAAGGAGAGGTCTCCTGCCTGTAAAACACCACTTATTTCTGTTTAAAGCATATCAACTGGTTCCCAGTACCACGTCCCCCCATAAAGCCCGCCGTGCAGTTGTACCAGTTTGCTGCACTATCAAAACCAGAACGCTTTTTTTTTAACCAATGTGACCTGACAAAGTAATAGAAAAATCTGCATTAAAACACGCGGGCGGACGCATTCTCATACTCGATCCATAAAAATCTTAAATCCAATTGATTTTTATAACTCGAGTATGCCATTGAAAAGCAAACCAGAAAACTTTCCGTCCTTTATGCTGATATGTCTGATACTGCCTCTATTGTCACACCGACACGCAGATTTTGCGGCCCAGCTAATAGAGCTTCGGAGCGTGCATGTGAAATGGCAGCTTTCTATTTATTTCGTTCTAGTATGTATTACCGGGCTGGTCCACAACCCGTTCTCCATAACAAATTGTCTGTTAGCGAAATTCCCGCTGCCTTCAACCTCCTGTTACCGCCGATGGGCCATATTCCGCCGGTTACACCTTTAGCTGACGGCGCTGCTCAGGTATAACTAGAGAATTTGGCCTCTTCTGTAAATACTGTGGGTTTTTTATCACCTGATGCTTTGCTTGGGCCAGGGGGCTGGTGGCTTCTCCTCGCTGTGGTACCTGAGCCTGTCTCGCTCCCCACTCGTACCGAGCACAGGTTTGATGTATGCCAACCTATAAATTAAGGGACTAACGAGGAGCAGCGCTAGAGGACTGTCCCCATCCCGTCTCTAACCACCGTCCGCCTCGTTACCCACTTTGTTCTCTCGCTCGTTGTGGACTGACAAACGGATCCGATGGCAGATGTCGCGCAACTCAGGGAAACAAGAAATTTGGGAATCTTGAGAAGATTGTGAAGGTGTGAGCTCACTCCTGACGCGTCTGTGTAAGTGAACGGGTCACACGCCTAGCGTCACATCCGTGTGTCAAATCTCAGCTGTGCCTGTGGTATTAAACGTGAACAGAAAAAGAAATAAAGCGATGAGAGCCTTTTATAACCCTGCGGGTGAGTGGTGGCGGAGGATGCGGGATGGATGCGGGCAGGCTGGCTCGGCGCCGCCACGCACCGCTCCTGGCCCCGCGGCGTCGGGATGGGGCACCGAACGGGTACCAGTGTCACCCACGGCGTGCGAGACTTCCCGGGCTCGCGCCGGTCCCTGCGAGTCAAACCTGTGTCTCAGTTACAGGAAGCAATTCTGCTTGGCCAGAATGGTCCTGCAGAGGCTTTTACCTGGCTGAGAAGCTGCATCATTGGGTTTTAATTTTTTTTTTTTTCCCCAAACCTATATAACTAACTTGATTAGGCTATGGTTTTTTGTTGTTTTTGTTTGATTGATTGATTATTTTTTTTTTAAACCAAAATAACTGTAACATTAAAGCCCCGTGTAGACATTTAATTTCTGCGTATGAACTATAAACAACACAAATTATTTCGTTTAACCTAACATTTCATCAGGAGAGTCGGCAAATTTTAACTCTACCAGCACTGTGCAATTGCCTCAACTTTGTGCATAGGACAGAACATAAAAGGTTTCATCTGGGGTCACCTAAGTCAGAAAGAAGGGGACTGGCTGCTCATCGCGAGGGAGGAGAGGACTTCTCCCTTCTCGCTTAGGAAATGGACTTGTTTCTGCAAGTCATGGAACGTTTGGCCAAATCCAGCAAAATAAATGCATTTCTATTAAAAAAGAGTAGCCACCTTCCTATGACTCTTGCACAAGCAGGAAAATATTTCAGATCCAGAAACGTTCAAGCATTTAACGCACGCCGTTGCTGTCGCTCCTGCAGCTGGCTCTGTACCATCCCTTAGTTTTGCTTCCCTCGGTGCTAAAACTTTTCTACACATCAGCGCTAAAATCAGCGGAGTCTCACTTACTGGCACGCGTTGACTGCAGAGGGTAGACAGGGTCCGCTTCTTCAAACAGGTACCAGTGCGTAATTAACTGCTTTTATATGGGGGGAGGGGGAAAGAAAAAGAACATTAAAATCACCTGGATAACCTCCACTTTTGCATTGTAAAATGAACTATTGTCATATGTCTCCATAAGGATCTGTACCTCCCCAGCTGCACTGATGGGCGAATACGGCCTTGCTCGCCTCAAGAGATATCGCCTCAGCTGTAGGAAATAACTTCATCGGGCAGGGAAAAAAAGCACAATCAAGATTTCGACAGCACTTTTTACCTCAGAGCAGCAAAGTCAGTCCAAGATAAGTCTCATGAATTTATCTCGGGTAGTAACGTGGGGCAAGGCTCCTCCTGCCTTGTCTCCGCCAGGTTCCACCCGGGCAGAGCAGATGCTGCAGGCGGTGGTGGAACCCTCCCGTCTCACCTCATGTTCCTGGCATCTTCTCCCCAAAACCTTCCCTATCTGCAAGGGCAGGGGTGTCTCCCTGGTTCTGTTTTGGGTCTGGACGTGGCTTTTGAGGTCTGTTTTACATGCAGGGAAGACAAGAGCCCCGGCAGGAGCTGGGCTATCCATTGAGCGTGGCAGGCAGGGCAGCTCTGCAGGAAGATTCCTTTCAGCCATAGGCTGCATTTCTGGAAACTCTTCCTTGTAGGAACAGACTTTGCCAATTCTGACTGAAAAAAAAACATATAAGGGCTTTATGAGTCAAAATTTTGCTGTCTTCTCACTGGCCTGTATGTGAGCAGCCCATACAGCAAATTAGTGGAGGCTCATTCATTAAACAGCTCAAGTTTTAAAAGCTTTTCTAACTCTGCATTTTGCATCACAGCTTCGCAAATAAACAGGAACAATTTGACTGCATTTTCTTTCTTGGAAACATGTTACATCGGTGATGAAATAGGTCAAAAGCACTTTACCAGAAAGCTTCATTCATTTTAGAAAAGTACCTTTGATGGAGGCATGCACAGGCAGAAAATCATGTCCTATTGTATTTCTTGCCAAAAAAAAAAAGAAAAAAAGGAAAAATAGCACTTACATGTCAAATTTTGAGTTGATAGATAGTCAGCACTTATGTAAGTTTGTGTCAAGTGACATTTGCATAAGCCCTTTTTGAAGCAGCGGCCATTAGATACCTAAATACCCAGGAGAACCTCCTCTCCCCCCTGGATCTGCTGTAGCTGGCATGCTCCTCCTCGTCTGCTGATGGGTGGGACGGCAGCTGCTGGTGCTGATGGTCCCTTTGTAGGTCTGAAGGCAGCTGGTCCCCCACCGCTGCCCAAGACACCCCCGTGCTTGCTCGCGTTGATCAGCGCGTTCCTTACGGGGCTCTTAGTTCCTCCAAGCCCTCAGTCAATATTTCCTGATGGGCTTCCATACGGTCCGCATCATTTGCAAAAGACCTGTGGCCTTGAGGAGGTAAATTCAGGACAAGGGGTAACGGGCACAAACTTGACCATAGGAAGTTCCACCTAAACATGAGGAGGAACTTCTTCACTTTGAGGGTGGCAGAGCCCTGGCACAGGCTGCCCAGAGAGGTGGTGGAGTCTCCGTCTCTGGAGACATCCCAAACCTGCCTGGACGCGTTCCTGTGCCACCTGCTCTGGGTGACCCTGCTCTGGCAGGGGGTTGGACGGGATGATCTCCAGAGGTCCCTTCCAACCCTACCATTCTGTGAAATTCCAACCTGAGAAGTAAATTCAAAATTCAGTACAAAAACATCTACCTGACTCTTCATATCCCAGTGATGCCAGTATCGTTACTTCCACAGACCCTGAACCGCCCTCCTCACCCCCTGGCTGAAAGCACGGCGAGTAAATTTTACCCTCACAACTTTGGATGAACAATATTAGCCCCAATTTTACAAAAAGGGAATTAAAGCACTTGGCGTTCCAACCCCTTGCTCAAACCGCGCTGTCTCAGAGCGATGGGGTGCAGATCCATCCATCTCCCTCCGGGCGTTATTCCTCGGGCTGTGGGCTGCTGCAGGCAGCTCCGAGCACCGTTTCTGTTCCTAAGCCGGAGTGCTCAGCACAATAGCCGGAGATAAGCGTTATATGGGAAATAAGTAACCCCTGGCTGACACCGCAGCCTCCGGAGAGCTCGGCCAACGGGAGCCTGAGCGGGGAAACACAGGCTGCTCTGGCAAAGCCCTGCTTCCACATCCCTACCGTCAGTAACAACCAGCGAACACGTGCTAATGGCTGCGGCAACATCTACACCCGCAGCGGGATTCATATCTACACCTGAACTCTTAGACTCATCCCTGTGTCAGCACACGTGCAGGAGCTTCCTGGAAAACCCTCTGGATAATCCAGCTGGGTGTATATCCAGCAGATGCTGTTGCAGGAGTTGGCGTGCCTTGGGAAGCCCTGGCGTGATTTACACTATTTTACACTATTTGCTGCCAGGCACGTTTAGCTGGAGCTACACACTGCCCAGCCACAAGTGCCCAGAGGAGCTGGAAGCTCGTAGGGTGTTAATGTGAAGTCTCTCTCTTCGTTTCGGCAGGTCCATCAGCCACGTAGGGCAGTGGGACACACACACACACACACCCCACCCCCCCATCTCCTCCCACCCGTGCATCCCCACCTGAGGTACCGCAGCAGACTCCATCCCAGCTCCACACAAAGACCAGGAACTTCTCAGGAGCAAACCAATTTCCTCACGCAGACGCACCCGCCAATGGCTTTTCACGCTGAAACACGATTTCTGGCGAGAAACAGGCAAAAACTCCAGGGTTTTGGCTTCAGGTCCCATGTCCTCGGCCAAACTTTGCCAAGAGCAGCTTGTTAGATGGTGGGGTCCAGCTTTGCCAGCTCGATCAGGTGCTGAAATCACAGTTTGGGTTTCCAGAAGCCCCGGCTGCTGCTGTTTAGGAAAACAAAGAAAAGCGAATGTTAGATTGCAATCTGTCTTTTACCCCGAAATTGTGATTATGCAAGTGTAGTGAAAGCGGATGAAGATAAGACAAATTTAATTCATCTTGTATTAATGAAGGTTTACAGGTTGCTGCAGAGCAGTCGCTTCTGCTTGCTGTTGAGCCTTGGTACAGTTGTCACGCCAGCACGCAATAGAGTACATTAATATTATCAAACGTAATTAATACATTTGGTGGGCTTTTCACAGGCTTTCTCAGTAGTTTTTGTCAGCAGAAGGGTCTTGGTTCCCTTCCAAGCCCAGCGCTTGCATCCTACTGCCTTTCTCATCTGAGTTGCGGACTGGTGCGTGCCATGACTTGTCAAATGAGAGCAAAATTCAGAGCCCTTCATTAACCCAATACTTAAAAAAACCAAACCAAACCAAAAAAAACCCCCAAACCAACTCCCCAGGTACACCTGCTGTTGCAGCGTTACCTGGATCCCATCACTACCACATTACAAAGGCACTGGCACGCTGCTGGCCACGAGTAGGCTTGAGGAGCAAATTCAATGCCGGCAGAGGACTATAAGCGTTGCGCAGTGTCCCAGCAAACCAGCTGATGGGGTGTGAGCAATCACAGAATCATGGAATGGCAGGGGTTGGAAAGGCCTTCTGGAGACCATTCCGTCCAACCCCCTGCCAGAGCAGGGTCACCCAGAGCAGGTGGCACAGGAACGCGTCCAGGTGGGTTTGGGATGTCTCCAGAGATGGAGACTCCACCAGCATTCTGGGCAGCCCATGTCTCTTTAGTCTTCCCTATGGTTTTTGTCATCCATGGACAATTACCTATGTCCTTCCCACATGGGATCAGCTCCAGAAAGACATCAGTGGTGAGACTGCTGCCTGGACCCCGGGACCATCTCTCACTAGGAGGGTACCAACTCCTAAATAGCATCTCGAGTGAACGCTGCATGGTTGCCAATCTACCGCGTTCTTGTTCTGTGCGCAAAGACATCCGTTTGAAAGCCTGCAGGCTGCTCCTCCAGCTGTACTTGGAGGTAAAACACTTGGCAATGAAGGCATTTTATTGCTCTCCACCTTTGCTTCGTTTCCCTCACTGGGACCGAAATGAAGGTTCGGTGACGTGCGTTGAGTCTGTGAGGCAAAATTGCTCTCAGAAATAAAAAGTACCCCACGGTCAACTTCAGAGGCTGCTCTGAGGGTACGGGAGATGCTCTGCCAGCATTTGGCCCCATTTTGAACGCTGCTGGAACAGAAGAGAAGAGCGTTACGCTCTCTTTTTCTCACGTTCTGATTGATTTCCACAGGATTGCAGTGCTGTCCACGAGACAGGAAAGGCATGGCGATTTCCAAGCCTTTATTCCCATTGTTCTTCTCTGCCCAGCCTCCTTCCACAACCCGGTGCTACAAATCATCCTTCATTAGGGCAGGCAGGCAGGGAATCTAACACCACCAGCCCCTTCTCTAATAAGCCCCGCAGCACGACGAGCTCCGAGGTGCAGAGATTTAAATAACTTTAACACGCCGATATTACAAAAGACAGCAAAACCTCTTACTGCAAATCCTCATCGGAAGCTAAGCTGATATCCATGATCACACGTGGGCGTGGATTCTGCCCAGTCGATAGCACCTTGGTATTTTTATCAAGCGGTGACAACGCCATTGATTTTTTCTAACAGTGGCTGTGCTGTGCCAGGGGCACCAGCGTGGGGCTGCGAGAGGTGCGATCTTCTGAGCTACTTTGGCTCGGACACGTAGTTTTGAACGCGCTGAGCTATTGTTAGCGTGTGAAGAGGGAAGCGGGTGGCCAGCCCAAGGGTTTCCAGCTCTGGTGGAGATGTGCTGGAGTGGGGCTCATCCCTCACCCACCTGCCTTGGGTGCTGCCCCAGCATCTCCGGACTAACGCCGATATAAGAAGGGAACAAACCCGTTTCAGATATACTCAGACCACAACAGCAGTTTCTTTCTCACAAAAAGCTAGCCGACGCCACTCGCAAGAGCCACTGCCCCCGGTTGCCCCAGCCTCGGACAAAGCCGCTACTCTTGCTGCAATGTCAAAAACCACGAGAGGTTTGTATTTACCTGCTTTCTCTTCAGTCTTGTGCCTGATTTCCCACATCACAGTGTAATTTGGAGTCTGCCACGTAGCCAGAGGAGTGCCATTGCCGTAGGCTGTGGTGAGACCCGCATCAAACGTCCCTTCCTGCAAGACGGGCTGACACGAGCCGGAGGAAAGGGCTTGGCACCATCACTGCCCAGGCAGGGATGATTTAGAGAGCAACCAGAGGTTTGTACAGCTATGACATTTTTGATATCAAAACACTGAAGTCAATCACATCACACTTTAAACAAGAAGGACATGAGACAGAGTCGAGCGAGGTGATTCTGCCCCTCTGCTCCGCTCTGGGGAGACCCCCACCTGCAGTGCTGCCGCCACCTCTGGGACCCCCAACACAAGAAGGACACGAAGCTGTTGGAGCAGGTTCAGAGGCAGCCACAAAGATAGTCCGAGGGCTGGAGCCCCCCCTCTGCTGTGAGGACAGGCTGAGAGAGTTGGGGTTCAACCTGGAGAAGGCTCCAGGGAGACCTTAGAGCCCCTCCCAAGTACCTAAAGGGGCTCCAGGAGAGATGGGGAGGGACTCTTGATCAGGGAGGGGAGCCATAGGACGAAGGGGAATGGTTTTACACTGAAAGAGGGGAGATTTAGATGAGATGTTAGGAAGAAATTCTTTGCTGTGAGGGTGGTGAGCCCCTGGCCCAGGTTGCCCAGAGAAGCTGTGGCTGCCCCATCCCTGGAGGGGTTCAAGGCCAGGCTGGACGGGGCTTGGAGCAAGCTGGGCTGGTGGGAGGTGTCCCTGCCCAGGGCAGGGGGTGGGGCTGGATGGTCTTTAAGGTCCCTTCCAACTCCAACCATTCTATGGTTGTGATAATGTGCAGAAGAAATGCCTAACCCCCATACTGGAGAGAAGGCAAAGACAGGAGCAGTAGCAGCTTTAGCACCGCGATCCGGAGCAATCACAACTTTAGAACCACACCTAACACCGCACAAAGTCCATACAGCAGCATCCCGCGCAATACTCAGCTCTGCTGAGCGCAGGGACCCCCCCTTTTTCCGAGCGTGCCGAAGCCCCAGCGCTGCAGCGAGGGCCGAGCAGGCACCCAGCTGCATCCCCCCGTGCTGCCCGGGGACGTTAACGTGCCCAGTGCCACAGAGCCCTCCGAGCCGAGGACACCGCGACCAGTTCGCAGGCATGCTGGGGAAAGGAAGGGCATTTAAGCTACAAATTAATAAATACAATATTTGCACTGGATTAGGGTGAGTTTCTCAACTCTATTCACATGTCAGTCCTCACAAGGCTTCTGCATCCCCACTCTTTGCTCCATTTTATTTGTAGAGAATAATGGCTTTCATATGACAGAAAGTGAGAGAGATGAGCTAATAAAATTACCAAGAAACGACATTCAGTGAGCACACTGACCCAAGCAGTTATTTATTAACCGTGCTAGCAGTCCTAAAAATAGCTTTGATTGCATGCAAAGCCATCTATGCCCGCAATTAGTACAATAAATATAACTACTCAAACTAATAAGAGCACATTCACCTCAGTAACAGCAGATAGCAGGCTAATCCGCTGTGTTTGAAAGCATCTTGTGAAACCTCTTATTTTTTTCATTTTGCCCAGCCAAGAATCTGCGCGTTGTGAGAGCGATTGTCAAGAGCAGAAACAGATGCAAGAGTTTAGAACTTATTAAATATAATACCGATGAAATAGCCTTTTCAAGGGATCTCAGACGGCTTTCTGCTCAGCCGCAAAAATACTGAAACAAAAAGTCCATATCCTCCTCTCTACTTACTTGTGGTTCTCCTTTCTGAGAAGAATAAGAAGGGATGACATTTACACCTTCACTCCGAGGCAGGTGAATATTAAGGACGGAGAACATAATTCTACACCACTTCAAGAAATCAGAACACATCATGAATTCCGCAATAATTTTACAGTTCTAGAATAAGATTTGCACAGGAAATGTAATTTATACATCCCATTTCCACAATAATTTCTTTATAACTTTTCTCTAATACCTTTGGGTGCAGACAGGTCTAACAAAACCATCGGGTTCATGTAGGTGTCATTGATGCTGGAGGGGAATCATCCCGTCCCCCTTATCCGTAAATCGCTCAAACCTTGCTGAGATCTCGAAGGATCCATTCCGGTTTGGCAAGAATGGGTTAAGATTGGGTTGCGGCCGGAGTTTTCTTTAAAAACATGAACTGGCTTGGTTTTGTACCCCTTGTTTGATCCCGAACAAGCACACAGGCAAGCAGAAGAAGGGAAAGAGGTTTTGGGCTGGGTCTGGCAGGAGCTGAGCAGTTCTGTTCCCTCAGCTTCCCAGCGGCTGGTGTTTCCCTCAGGCGGGGATTTGGGTGTGCTGGCAGCATCAGCACTCGTCCCAAGACTGACTCCCATGTGTCATTGGAGTCTCCTTCTCTGGAGATATCCAAAACCCGCCTGGATGTGTTCCTGTCCAACGTCCAACCTGTTCTGGGTGACCCTGCTTTGGCGGGGGATTGGACTAGATGATCTCCGAAGGTCCCTTCCAACCCCCACCGTTCTGTGTGATTCTCTGAACTGCCACCTTAAACTTCAGCAAAACGCCAAAAAATACACCGGGGCCATTGAAAAATGGCAACTCAAACCATCCACCAGAGATGGACACAGGCTGGAGCTGCTTCCTCCCATTCGTCCCCGACTCACGGTCCTGATGGACCTTCCCCACCGCGGGACGAGGACCCGCTCTTTCCCTGCCAAGCCCAGCACAACAGCGTTCCTCAGCTGACAGCGATGATGAAACACTGAGCTCCCACCACCACCGGTTCTGTCTACAGGGTGTCACCCTCCCTCCGCTCAGACCAGAAAAGCGGCATTCCCAGGGAATGCTCCTCCAGCTGCAAGTGCTGGGAGACCTCCGGATGGCTCAGCCAAGCTGCCCATGGCCTGGCTGAGGACACAGGCCCTGCCGAGCCCCTGGCCCCCCAGGGAGGAGCAGCCCAGGCGATGCTATTTGACACAGCATGCCCCACAGGACTCCTGGAGCTCCCAAAGTATTTAATTTTCAGGGGTATTTTCAAATAGCTCTGCTGTGTGGAGGTTTTCAGCGGTGCTTTCAAACAGCTCTGTGAGGGAGAGGCAGGAGAGTCTCCGTCCCGACACCAAGGCTGGAGGGAAAGATCTACCCCCGCTTCAAGCCAGGGCTGTTTAGAGCAGCCTGAATTTGAGCATCTCCTAAAATTCAAAGACTTGAATGAGTCCGGGAGGAAAGGCTCCCCGCAGGAGGCAAACAACATGGATTGACACTGTCTCCAGATGCCGTTTGCTTTCGTATTTGTCCCGGGGAGCAGGTGGCTCACATCCCACCTCCTCTTGCTTTGATACACCGGTTCCTCATACAGAAACCCCCCCTTTAAACAGGGCTCAACTCTCCTCCACCAAACCAAACATCTCCCAACTTGCAACAGCGGCTGAAAAGTCAAAAGCAAAACAAATTCTCCCCATTTCGGTGTCGAGCAGGCTCTTTGATTACCGCGCAGAGAGAGAGCTGCTGCTGCTATAGAAACCGCAGCCACCGACCCGGGGACCCCGCGCTGCTGCGGGCAGACCTGGAGATTGCTCAAATTGCGAGATGTGCCATGGGCCACATCCAGCTCTCGCGTCAGCCCAGAGGTGCTTCGTAAGGCCACAAAAACATCTAAAAACACAAGGCCCTGCTCTTTTCAAAGCAGATACTTTTCTATACTTCAGATACCAACAGCAAGAGATGTTAAAATACAACATTTCCCGAGCCTGGTTAACAACTTGCTCCTCATTTCCTTGTAAAACAAAAATCCATTGGAAACTTAGTGCTACTTACCCCACTTCTGCCCAGTTTGGGTGCGGGAAGGAGACTCAGAACCTCTGCACCAAACCTGTGGGTCACAACACGACAAGACAACATCCAGAGCTCAAAAATCCCCCAAATCTCCTTCAATCCCATGGGCTTTAACCACCCTCCGTCACCTCTGCGGACGCTCACGGCAATACCGTAAACCAGGGACTACAATAAAAGATCTCTTCAGATAATAAGCAGTAATTACTATTCTATAGGCATATTTAAATGATTTTGTTAAAGAGAGATTGTTTTGGCAAGCACTGTTTAAATTAAAAAAAGCTGACCAACCAAGTGAAAAAAACCACGGCTCTGTTTCCTTTGGAAAAACCCACTCATGTTGCAAATTGCAGTAATTAAAGCAAACGAACAAAATGTTGTATTTACGCAGTGATTTGAAGAATAAAAGCTGTTTAAAAACCAAACATTAACGAGTTTGCGAAGAAACGCGTACGCACACTCATTTTTTGGGGTTTTTTTTATGATGACTAATTGGTTTTACGGACAACACAAACTCATTCCCGTTACAAACCAGAAATGTCCCGAGTTAAATCTGGGGCTCCCACTCGTGCTTGAGGCTGCAGCAACACCACCGACCTGCTGCAAAGGGGCCCCACGGGCTGAAAAGGGCTGCATTCAGCTAAGAAAACTCCTGGCAATATCAGAAAGAATTAAAACATTTATTGGGCATAAATATATTACATATACACTACAGATACAGTTAAGTCTTACATACATAGTGTAGTATTTGCAAAATCTATACATTAAAATTGATATGGCAGTTTTAATACAATGCATATGAAATAGTCTAAAATTTACAATACAAGAAAACTTATGATTATTATTAATTTTTTTTTTTCCTTTTTAAAGTTGAAAAGCTTGGAATGTATGTTCCCATAGTGAGGTAAAAACTTTTTTTTTTTTTTTTAATTTTTTTTTCAATTTAAAGAACTGTGCAAGGATAAGATTCATACACATTCAGTTCGGGCACTTCTCAATCGTGACGCTGAATACTGAGCTACCGTAGCCAACAAACAGGAGTAGAAAACATTTCAAAGTTCATAAAGGAAAAGGCAGAACAACAGAAAAAACGTCTCTCTCCTTCCTTAAGGGTTTTAAATATTTAGTGTTTCATTCTACCTTTTTTTTTTTTTAACTGTTGTTCGTGATTTCTCTGAGAGCAGAGAGCCCTCGGGTTGGATTCATCGCCTGCTATTGCTGGATCCAAGGGGCATAAAGGTGTAGGGGAAAAGACAAGGCATCGGCAAAGGGTGGGATAATGGAAGCGATAATGGAAATTCACACTGGGAATGGTTTAAAAAAATCAGTGATGCTTTATTTTTTTTGTTAATATATGAACGACAATCAAATGGCTATGGCAGAACGCACAAACTAAAAGAACGTCAAATTAACCTATTGAGGGCCGGCCCCAACTCCGACAGAATATTTTCTCCGATGATCTCAGGGTTGGGTCGGGCGTTCTCGTTAGCATGATTATAAGGGACACCGAACAAATTAGCAACGACAGAAATGCTTCCGAGTGTGACCGATTGCCTTTCGCTACACTTCTGCTCGCCGCTTTTAGCATCATTTGTATTTCAAACTTTCAAAATCCACCAAATCGTCTCAAGCAAAGTGGGTTTGTTTGGTTGGTTGGTTTTTTTTTTTTCTTTTTTTTTTTTTTTAATCGAAGCAGGGTTTTTTTAAAAAGGTGTCAAGCTCGGATTTCATAGCAGCACGGCTGAAACAATATCGAAAAATAAAAAAAGGGAATCTGTTCAAATTTCTGGGTTTCCAAACTAGCGGTCTTTTCGTTGCTTTAAAAAATACACTCTTTCCCCCTCCATTGAAGACAGCTGTATTACGCTTTGCTCACAAAACACAGAGGCAAGGTCGCAAAGTTTCATATCACAAATAAATTTAAATAAGATGTAAATAAATTTGACAAGCCATGACTTTGGCAAGAACAAACAAAAAAAAAATATATATATATTTAGCTCAATGCCATTAGTTTGCAAGGCTAAATTAAACTAATTATAGTCAATAACAAAATACAGAACATTTCTAATATTTGCTACATCTAGAGAGGCACACAGAGTAATTCATTGATCTTAGCACTTTCTTTCCAGAGATGATTATGTTTTTGGATACATGTAAACGTTTGAATCACTGATAATGTGGTGGTTTTTTTAATTTTTTTGGCATTTAATGTACTAGATGCTCCCATCTTCGAAAACACAAGAAAATGTAAGAAGATTAATAATACTAGGAATGCTGCCAGGTAAAAAGTTGACCTAAAGTACAGTATAAAACAGACAAAATATAACATGCTACAGGGAGGGTGGGGAAGGGGATTAGTACATAAGTACACTTTTTATTTTTTATTTTTTTTTTTTTTACAATAAATAAAAGATTGCACTGTAATTGGTATTTAAAGTACTGTATGCAGTATATAGTATAAATAAACCTAAAACAAAAATAATGTTGTTTTTTCCCCATTACTTTGGTTAAGGGAATATTACGCTAGTACAGGACACTGAATCTTAGACGATGGAGACAGAGCACAAAATAGCCAGGACAAAAGCAAAACCGAGTAGCAAAAATATACAAAAACAAGAGGCAGGAAAATACACTGTGTCTGTTGCACCCTTTTGGAATCTATTTGCACCTCCAGCTCATTTATGTCCCTGAGGTACTTGCACAATGTTGACTTAGTATAAATAATCCAATGCGTGAAGAGTTAAAATTCTAGCATCTCGATGGATTAAAAGGTGTATCGTGGAAGGGGCAGGCAGGAGGAGGGGGGACATTCCCATCAGAGCAGGGCTCCCGTCTGAATTTTGCCGTGTACCAAGTGATTTCAACTAACCCTGTGGTAAGAATAGCACAGACACCCATTTAAGGTATTGAAAATAAACACACCTCATTCCTGATACCTCCCAAATGGATACCCCTCCAATAACATTAATAATAATAATTAAAAAAAAAAAAAAAAAGATCAACCAACAGTGAAGTTTGCTTACATCGAAAGTAAATCTCACCTAATTCAGTAGAGGCAGTAAGCTGTCGCCAGCTCGAATCATATAAATCAGGATGAACATAATAGAATAATATCTAGTATTAGATTAGGAATAGTTATATACAGTGACAAACAGACAAGTTAAAGCAGCTTTTAAATAGCTGAACATGGGAATAACTAACTATTGCACAATGCCCTCTTACTTAAAATTACTGCTAGGAATCAAAATGGTAAAAAAAAAGAAGATCTATAATGCTTCATAATTTATATGCAGTTTGGTTATTCGATCTCTTATACAGGCAGTTTATAGTGTTGTAACTGTAAAAACAACCGATAACTAAAAAGGTTTTTTGGACTGCAGGATATTGTTCCGATTTAAATGCGCTAAACAGTTCAAATAACAATGTACGTTTCATCTTGAAAAAAAGTGGGGCAAATGTAGTGAAGAATTCATAGGCAACATGGCTAATACTGTTCAAGGAAAACCCGGTCCTGTTGACTAACACTGCATTCTAGTCTTACCACTACACACACTCGTGACTAACGTTTAGGAGGAAAAAGAAGAGACAAAAAAGTGACTCATGATTAAAATTTCCTAAATAGTTAAGATAAAATAAGAGACGGTATGAACTTCAGCGAAAAAAACCCAACGTTGAAAAGGCAAATTGGTGACAATTTTGAAACTGTGAAGGAAAACAATCTTGCTTTTGGTATCTGGTTTGCTTGTTTCTCCAGTTTGACCACTTCCTAGTTTTGAATTTCAAAAAGGTGCATCAAAACACTGATTTATCTTTCTTCAAGCTAGAACTGTAAAAACAAGAGAAGTATATAAAATGCATGGTAGAACAAAAGGATTTCAAAAAAAAGGAATATCTGAATAAATGTGTGGATTATAATGCGTAGCATTAGTTAAATTTGTATCTCAAACTTCCATTGAATTCTCTACTTCATAAAGAAGTATTGTAATATACAGGCGAATATAATTGACAAACTTGCAAAGCCAAGAACAATGAGGGCTGCAAACTGTTCATCAGTAGGAATCATGCTCTTTATCTTCGGGTCATCTATGCTTCCCATTTCTCCCGCAAGCATGATCTCATTTCGCTGAAGCATAAAGGCAACGGATGGGCTGAAAGGTCCACTAAGCTCCTGTGAGGTATCCAAGCACCGGCGGCAGACGCAGACGCGAAACCGATAGTCTGTGTTGACTTGAAGGCCTGAGATGTGGAATGTGGTCTCTTCTCCCTTGTACACCTTCAAAACAAAACAGCAAGCACAGTCAGGACCAAAGAGGAAGACAACCTTCTCCTCCTTTCGTAGCACCCAACAATTCTAAAGGATTTGGGCCAGAAATTTAAATTTCAAACAATTTAAAAGGACTTGCAAGGATTCGGGCCAAAAAGTTCGATCAAGCCTGACCGTTGTAACTCAGCTCTCAAGGGAAGAACTCACTAAGTCAATGCAGGTTTTGGAAAAACAGAGGCACGCGGAGAACTATGGAAGAGGCGTTCAACTGTGAGAGGTCTCAATACGGAGCGTTCAACAGAGCCAACGCACTCAAGGACAGACACGACTTCAGACAATACATCAGCCGTAAGACGTGCTCATCTTTTGTGGGTCTGATAAATACTACAAACACAATTGCTCTTAAAACGTGGCTATATGCCTAAAACATGTCTAAGACATAAGCACCGTGTTTGGCCCCAAAAGGAAGAAAACCCGCAAACTAAGGTTATTGCAAGACATTCACTGTGTAATTGTAAAATTGGTTACAAATATTATTTTAATGTACTTGCCTCACATTTCTCTCAAGAGTCAGCAATCTTGCCAGAAATTACACTTTCAGAATTGTGGAAACAATAAAATATTATTAAGGTATATAAAAAAAACAAGCTCCTCTCGGTTGCATTGTAGTTGGTTCCTTAGCAATCCAAACCCATCACGTATTTATGTTAATCAAATGTCGGTACCGCATGACTCAGAGAGCATGAGTCACAATATGAGAAAGAAGAGAGATAACCGAATATCTAAGCGACAGTTTTGCGACTCAAATGGAAAAAGACCACTGGAAGCATTTACAAACTCTGAAAACAAATAACCAGTCAACAATTTATATAACGGAGGGGTGTTCAAACTGGCATTTTATGAAATGAAAAACGTCTCACAAAGTGCCTGTGTCTGCTGGAAAAAACCCATCCTGAACTTCAGATACTACTACTTCTGCTCATTTAGCCGGTTTCCTTCTCCTCGCTGTGGGAGTGGAAGGCTGAGAGCATCTCTGCCCGCCAGGAGGTAAGAACCCAACTTACAAAAGGGCAACAAGAGGGACATAAAACCTGAGCCGACAGAGGATTTCCTGTGCGTTACTCTGGAGTCAGACATACAGGAGGAAAAGGAAGAGACGCGCTCAGCTAAACACCACTTCAAGAATCCAGCTCTCCTGCCCCTGAGACTCATCCCTCAAGTTAAACACCCAGTCGCTGGTTTCTTGAGAAGGTCTGGGACCAAAGATTAAGGCTTTTCTTTCATTCGTTCTCTCCCCTCCTTTTGAAGTTCCACATTTTTTCCAAATACAGTTTGAACAACGGTGACCCTGAGCTTCCAGGCTAAGTAGAAGTCCACGAACTGGCTCATGTTTCTTGCCCCCGAGGCATAAATCAAGAAGCAATGTCTAAACAAAATTACATTACCTCCCTCAAGTATGCTCAGCATTCAGAGGAAGCTCACTCTAGCTCAAGCGAGAGGAATACAACAAATTCATCCCGTAAATCTCTACATTACCCACAGCTATGCACTGTTGCCTTTCTTGTTGTCTTTGCTCGTCTTCCTAATGCCAAGAAGTGAGTCATTAAGTTACAGTAACACAGTAATTGCAGGGAAAACAAAACCGCAAGTCCTGTAGTAGTTCCATAGAAATAACGCGAAAGGTTGAAACATCCGTTTGCAAAGCGTACCTCATTCCAAGAACGACTCTGTCACTATTTTCCAAAGGCAATTCCATTTCTAATACCCACCTGTTGTGGGCAACTGTCCTCCACCTACTCCATCGTCAACGCTACATCTTGTAGGTGGTTAATACTTCAGTTTACTCCCAAATATAAGCGATCATGCAAAGAAATGCTGCATGCATTTGGCATGCAAATGTAGGTTCAGCAAGTAATTAAAAAAAGGATGTGTTCTTCCACGGGACCAGAATCAGGATTCTTCTACTTGGAGGACTTACCTAACTCCCATTTCTTTAGACTCCGAGACACGGTGACTCAGAGCATCTATCCTTACAAAACAACTCTAGTCAAGGTATGTTTTCTGGTGCTCTTGCAATTATTAATTTCATTTCAAAAGGTATAATCAGAAGAGCTCTACGTGCCTTTGCCAAAATGAACCTTTGCAACCAATATGACCACTTCTAAAACAAAATAAAAATCCAGTAAAGACCAAATAATGACATTCAATAAAACAGTTACAATCTAATCTTCATAAATTACATTTAACAGGTACTAGGGATGGGATACGCATTGAAAAAAACCCATCCAGTGACTTGTTTTTTCACTTGCTTTGTTCTGTCAGGGTGGTGAATACCAGTGTAACTGGAGGCTAAGTTTGGCTAAATCAAAGACCTGTATCTTCATTACAGTCTAATAAATACAGATGACCATGTGCACTCAAGCCAGCTGGTCAACAGCACTTCTCAGAAAAAGGCCGGTCAAGTGAGAGTTGAGCTCATCGCTAAAGTTTGAGAAACAGCTGAATACAAGAATTAATATTCAGTAACGATAAAGACAAAACATCTCCCACACTAGAGCTAGGAAGGTGGTGGAAATTGCCCTGCTTTCAGTGGTTTGATGAGTATTTATCACCAGTGGATCTATGTCCTTTCTCATCAACAGGTAAAAATTTATTGTGCTTAATTATCATTTACTCTGTATCCTCCACAAGCGGCTGCAGCGAGCACACCTTGGGGACACTACTGGCTCCAGCTCCACAGATATGTGCTTGGTTGACACCACAGTTACACCCCGTGAATGGGCTCCACGTGCACAACAGAGGAAAAAAAAAAAAAAATTGACAATTATGTACAAGGTCTTTAAATCTGCTAAACAAATATTAAACCAAAAACGACTGTATAAAGCAGCGCACTTTTATATCCAGCACATTACGCTTTGGTGGCCAACAAGTCAAAAGTAAAGTGGCTATCTAATTTATCACTTTCAGCGCCTAAAAACAGCTTTTCTGTTTAGGTACCTGAGAATATAATAAAAACACGATGAGCTTTTTTGCCTGGCTCCCTCAATGAAAATATCATCACAAGTAATAAACTGCTGCCGAAGCCTCTTAAGGCATTTGATCCTATTGATCAACCCAGACAGCTCAGAGAACTCCTGTAGGCAAGTATTTCTCAATTTCACCGACGCCATTAAATAATTCCAAACCCGCTCCACCTTCTCCAAATAATAAAAATGACAGCCAAATAATAAAAGTTGCCCTGTAAGCGACACACTGGAAAGCGCAAGATAACCGTACCTGGTTGTTGCCCTCCACTGCAATGACCGGTCTATTTAATAATTAATAAAAGCCTATTTTGTATGGTGATAAGAAGATCAAGAATCAGAGGCAGGTTTCAATCTATTTAGAAACCACGGTCACGTGAAAGGTTTAATTTCTTCTAAGTCATCTGACAGATTTCTCCTTAAGAAACTGGCTTCTTTTTTTTTATCCAAACACAAAATCAGCTTCACTCACTCCACCGTTGAGATGCTCGTAAACCCTTGTTGGGTGGGACAGCCTCGTCTCCTAAACAAAGCAAACAAGAGCCCCTCGGACCACCTTCCACGAGGTGGGCTGCACTGAAAAACCCTTAGCAAAAGGAAATTATTTGTTCCGTCTCATGACACATCAGGAGGCAGCCAAAATACTCAATGCAAGTAGCGTTAATATAAATGCCAAGGCATACTGTATAATTATGTTAATTTTAGCATGCAACCAGTACAAGCGTCTTTGGCTTGCTATTTAAAATAGAGAAGGAAACACTATTTTTTGCTTATTTACACAAATTAACAGCGTACTGAATGGGTTTCAGAGATTGTGTCTCTACAGAGTCTGAAACAAAGGCAAAAACAATACTAAAAAAGACTGACTGGGTTCTCCCAGGTGTCCACCTCTTGGTGCAGACCCGAGCAGGCTTCCCACTGCTTTGCTGGGGGATTTCTACGCACCCAGCGCATCTACTCAGATCTTTTCTTCTTTTGGAAAGCGTCGGGGGACAGTTTTCTTACAGAAGAGACGTGGCAGGAGCCACTGAAACACCACGGCCTCCAAATTCTTGGAAATTTCAAAGGTAGAACATTTTGCCTCACTGGCAAACAATTTAAGGATAAAGAAGCTTTAAAACTCAGCTCTCGTTTCCCAGGGACAGCTCTTACGAAGGGCTGGCTCCTCGGTGACTCCAACGGGAAACTAAAACTTGGGCTGCCAAGTGTTCTGACTGTTATCCCAAGCTCTGGCTCCTGCGCCGCACAGCCCAGCCCGCTCCCCCAGCTCGGGTTAAAGCTATGCAGCACTGGAGATAACTGGAACACACTTGAAAGTTAAGTTCTAGCTGAGTAGGCTTCGCTAGACGAAACCGCAAGAAACAGAAAACCAGACCTGGGCCACCGATTCTCGCAATGTGCTGTGATTTACATCCCGATGCGTAAACAAGGGAAATCTGATTTCCTAAAGTGAACTGTAAAGCCATAACGCCATTGCTTTTTGAAGTATCTGAACAGATAAAGCGTAAAAATACAGAAAAAGGAACACATCGCTTAAGAAACAGGAAAAGGAATATTTAATATTTTTTTTAACATGCTATAAGGGAGCTAAAAACTAGGGAAACTCTGTGCTCGACACCGTGCCACTCTGTGCACAACTGTTCCCCAGGTAGTCATGGGATACAGTCACATTCTGACGAGTCAACCACAATTATCACTAAAAATTTCTAAGTCAGTTTTTACAATGATAGGATCTTCCTTTTCCAAGCTTTTATTTGGGCGAAAAGACCAAAATCTACTACGCGTACACCATTATTGTTAATAAAACACCATCACACCCGCTTAGAATACATAACTTGGTATGAATGCTACGCCAGTATCACCGAAGTCACATTGTCACCTTCCCAATGTGTTTGTCAGAATAACAGCATCTTTGTAAAATTTCCTGGGGGAGAAACAGATTTATATCAAACATTCTCCCATTCCCTATATAAAAAAAAAGAGATTGACATGCATCATCATCATCTTGATTTCTGCCGTGGAGAGTCACTTCCACAGATGGCAATGCTGAGTAAATGCTTTACCCTTTAACTGGTTTGTTCTGCTCCAGGAGATCCCTGCGTATGAACTTAGGCTCATAAGCTTTTGCTCATTTAAACACTGAAAGCAAGAATTAGGGTTTAAGATAAAATGAGGAAACTGGTTTTGGTGGCCTATCAGCCGTATTCACCTGAAGTCAACCAACTGGGCGCAGACAGGGAGATGTGGCTCTATGGATTTGTAACATCTTCCTAGTTAAAACTGTGCAAGGCCTTGCCTTAAATAGTTGCCCTAATTGCTGCAAATAAAGCGATCTATTGACAGGATTAAAGTCTTGTTACAGAGAAACAGCTTTACACGTTTATTAGTTGAAAAGATTCAATTTTAAGGTAATTTTAAAAGCGGATTTTTATTCTATGAAACTCTTCTCATCTGCGTTCGGGCTGGTGTAAAACACGTCACCGAACGGAGACAACTGCGTCCTGGAGGGGGAGCGAAGGTGAAAGCGCCCGAGGATGAGTGACCCTACATGCGATATGGAGTCCTGCACTGCCCACAAATAGCTTGAAATAGCTATTTGTCGCATTTATTTCCATGCCAGTGGGACATGAAAAAAAAAAAAAAAAATTATTTCATGCAGCTATTTTTCTTCTTCTTGTCCAGCTGTCCTATCCCTGGCAAAATGCTCGTCACTTAAGACGCTCTTCTTTCTCATGGCTGCGTTTAATAGCCTGAAAACCTACAATATTTTTCATTTGTGCAACCCTTCAAAACTATCTGCAAAGCTTTTCTAATATAATATGCCCCCTGAGATACATATGCAAAATATCTATGTCACTTGCAGGGAACAAAACAGATTTAAAAGTAAATTTAGGATTTGCGCTTAAAACCTAATGAACATATCACTAAAATTACTTTTCAGCCAAAGAGTAGCAAGTGATCACCCGCGTGCCACAGCAAAGGTCAAGTGAAATGCATCATCCAGAAAAACAGTGAATATATTTTATACATTTCTATCTCCTATTTATATAGTTGATATATTTTATCTCCCATTCACCCAACGGGAGGCAAGAGCACGCGCACGCAGCTATTGCAGCTCAGCTAATGGAGAGCAAGTCAGTGATGTGCCCCGCTGCTGAGAAGACGCCCACATTTGTGACGAAGCTAAATAATTTTGATGGGTGAAACCGATCTCTGAGACCACGAAACAGCGGGACTCTCCCTGGTTTCCACAGCTGGTTATCAGCCAGCCCAACCACAGAACTCACAGCGTCAGCTTTGAGCATCCCAGCCGGGAGCCTCTTCCAGCGAGTCGCTCGTGAAAACTCAAACCGAACACCCCTCAGCAGGGTCACGCTTCACCAGAAACGAAGACCTTCAACATAAAACCCTGAAGGTGCTTTTTATTTCCTTTATTGCTGGGCTTTTTCATACCACAACGTCTTGACTGCGAAGACGAAGCCATCGCCCACCCTAAAGGAAGATGAAGCCATGCCCAATTCTCCTCAAGGCCATGCAGAACATTTGAAGCACTGAAGCTATGCTTACCAAAGCTGCGCCCGGAGGTTGTAAGTCACGGCTACTTTGTAAATCAGGCAACAGCAAAATGGCTCCACTTATCCACTTACCACTGACATTTTGAGGCCAACACAGTACACGGCGGTTTCATTACCGATACCAGCACCAAAAACGTTTCCCGACAAAAACAATAGTTAGGTTTCTGAATCTTTAGCACCCACATGAATTACTTTTGATAATTCATTAATTTGCAGTAACACTGAAAAATAGATTGAAGAGGAGCAAAGTACCACCTTATTCACATTTTTAAGAATTTAAGGTTTATTAAAGTATCTCATTCCCTACTTTGGACTTATTTGAAATCGGTATGGCAACGAAAGAAAGGACAGGGGGAAGACGGGCAGAAGGAGAGGTCAGAAGGGACAGGTGAGGGTGGAGGGGCGGAGGCCTTGCCCTCTACATCAAGAAATGGATAGAGGGTGAAGAGCTGTCTCTGAAGAACAGCCACAAGCAGGCTGAAAGCTTATGAGTAAGAATTAAGAGACTGAGGCAACAAGGGGAACCGTGTGGTTGGAGTCTGCTACAGGCTGCCCCATCAAGGGGAGCCTACGGACGAAGCCTTCTTACTCCAGCTACAGGAGGCATGGTGCTGGCAGGCTCTCGTCGTGCTGGGGGACTTCAACCACCCCAGCATCTGCTGGAAATGGTGATCTCTAGGCAAGGAGGGATGAAGGGACTCAGAGCATCCCTGTTGAGAAGGACATGGGGGTACTGGTGGATGAAAAACTGGACATGAGCCAACAATGTGAGCTCGCAGCCCACAAAGCCAACCATATCCTGCACTGCATCAAAAGAAGCGTGTCCAGCAGGGCAAGGGAGGGGATTCTGCCCCTTTACTCTGCCTGCAGTGCTGTGTCCAGCTCTGGGGCCCTCAGCACAGAGAGACATGGACCTGTTGGAGTGGGTCCAGAGAAGGCCATGAAGATGCTCAGAGGGCTGGAGCCCCTCTGCTGTGAGGACAGGCTGAGAGAGTTGGGGGTGTTCAGCCTGGAGAAGAGAAGGCTCCGGGGAGACCTTATAGCGGCCTTTCAGTATTTAAAGGGGGCCTACAGGAAAGATGGGGACAAACTTTTTAGCAGGGCCTGTTGAGACAGGACAAGGGGCAATGGTTTTAAACTAGAAGAGGGAAGATTTAGACTAGATATAGGGAAGACATTTTTCACAATGAGGGTGGTGAAACCCTGGCCCAGGTTGCCCAGAGAGATGGTCGATGCCCCATCCCTGGAAACACTCCAGGTCAGGTTGGACGGGGCTCTGAGCAACCTGATCCAGTTGAAGACGGCCCTGCTCATTGCAGGGGGAGGGCGGTGGACTTTAAATGTCCCTTCCAACGCAAACTATTCTATCATTCTAAAACAGGGCACAGTTGAAGTGCTCTGTAAATCATGCAGTCAGAGTTGTGACAGATGAAATCTAAGATCTAGCCGTGACTGAGTTGTTCTCTTTCAGGTGCTCTGGGGCAATGTCCACTTGTGATCTCCAATCATGACAGACAAGGAACGAAGGATCAGCCGTACTTCACTCACTCTGTTCCAACATTGCAAAAACAGACAGTTTCTGTGGGGCAGCTGATAAACAGCGGTTACACATCCTTGCATCGACACCTGAGACAGGAATGGGATGGCTGAGCAAACCAATTAAAAACCGTGTACTTGACTGAAATCCTTCATGGAGGGTCTTGGAATTGGCCTAGTGAATGAGGAAGATAATCTACCCACTTCATCTTCTCATCTTCAGACAACGGTTAGCAGCAGCCAGTTCAGAAGAAAGCACGGGCGGACAGAATTGTAACTTTGCAAAGGTTAGTTCGGTTAGAAATAGTGATTAACTATGGACAGAGCGCAAATCACTTCAATAAGATAATGATGTTCTATACGCTCCCTCTGGGGACAAAACAACCTATTACGGCCCTTAATTTTGACTCAGCTTTTTACCAAAGTTCACGTTGCATCACCATAGGGTATAATTCAACACAGTCGAGAGAAGCAGCACGGCAAATGTTCAAAACCATCTCCATTAGATCGTCAATTTAGCAGTATCAAAACAAGACCATTTTCCTACCTGCTTGTATTCAGATTCTCTTCCAACCAGTACCTGCAGAACGTAACCGACAGGGTCTCCCTTCATGGGTGGGACCGTTTCCCAGGTAATTTCACAGGCGTTTCCTCCCAGCTGTGTCACTCGAGGGGCTACAATACAATTAAATGCGTTACCATTTAATGTAAAGGCTGCATTGACATCTTGTTCATTTTACGCGCATTGTAATATACAGGAACACGTTTAAAACAGAACTTCAGGACATCACAGGGGTTAGCAGCACGTAACCTGTACTCTTATTTATGTGGCCAAAAATCAGATTGTTGCCACCACTGGATGGAACGAAGTAAAACGGGGGCTGGATTTTTAAGTCACTCAAAAGTCATATTTATTTCAGGACAGTCTTGCCTGATTAAGCAGTTCGGGATTCTTGTGGTATTAAACAATAACAAACACCGCTCACAGAAAACTGTGTGAGATTTAGAGCTGATTAACAACCTCCTAAGAAGTAGAACCCAAATCACCTCTGCAGAAGGACAGCTGGAGCATCTCTCATCTGTCAGCCGTGTGGGCTGCTAGAAAGAGGGAGTGGATGTGATAAAAAACTTTGAACTTTTAAAATTCAATTGCAGTGCGGTGCACTGATCTTTTCAAAGCAGAAGCCAACACACAAATTACACTGGCATTAACAAAAGCAGCAATTTCATGAAGTTCTGAGCAAAACATCTGTGCCGGTGGAGACACCTGTGTACTCCCTCCCACGCTACACATCATTGAAAGAGAGGAATAATATAAAACATTTCATTCAGGAAAACGGGAGAAGGAATGTGAGAAGGAAAGCTAAATAATCTTCTGTATTAGGGATTAAGTCCAGCCCGGGAAGCAGAAGTACAAGCACAATTTTAAAGACTTGGACTAGCAGCTAACTCTGAGCCTGAAATTGAGAGGGTCAGACCTGGTATTTCTAGCCAGGCTTAGACCGGTGCTTTCACTAGAACTCTAGAGAAATTCCATTTGTCAGCTGTTACAACGCTGCTGTCCTTGGGAGAGGGTCCCTCACCAGCTGAAAGCCAGAAGACACCATACTGTGCCCACGGCAGCTTGCAGGTGAGGCGAGCAGGGTACCGACAGCGGCAGCATCTTTATAGGTACAACTAAGCATCTGCCACTGGACGGCATCAACACCACCTCAACAGCATCCAGGGGCCACCAGCCTCCACCCAGCACGTGACCAAAAAATGAAAGAGGGAGAAAAAACCCAGCACTGAACACTTTACCAAGTGGTTAAACACGTGCGCGTGCAAGGAGATGAGCTTGTTAAAGGCAATACAGATTCCCAAACCTACGAAAACAGACAACGGGAGAGTCTATCAAAGAAACAAATGCTTCTGCTGCCGCATACATTACATGAGTTTTAGACTAATTCGTTACCACCCAAGAGGAACACATGAATCATATGCGGACCCAAATGTAATCAATACCCATTTGCTTCTCTCTGCACATCTGCCAGTGTTGAGAGACTGGTAATAGACGCCTTCATCTCAGATGACAACAACATTCTCAATTATTTTCCGTCCTCCTTCCCTCCCTTACCCCGATACACGTAGATTTTTGTCTGACACTTACAAAACACTGCCATTAACAATAATGCTATTTTAGGGTTGGCATCGCTAGGTGAGCAATCAGGATACTTTATATGAGAATAAACACGTGCGCCTGATAAACTTAGCAGAGTTATACATTTAGCTCCTGTATCACCTACATTCCTTTGTATTGCTCCGAACACGGAAGGGAATCAACATCATATTGCCTCAACTAGATCTCTCTTCCCTATAGCATTATCCCCCCCCGGCAGTGTTCACTAACGGAGTGTTTGTTGTGCCCTTTTCTCTGTGACAGCCAGTGTTTTGCGATGTACCCGTGGTCCCAGCCCACACACCACCCGGCACCCGCACCGTGTCTCGACTGCTTGAGAGTCAGTCCGGAGCATGAGTCATACTGAGGAGGAACTAAACAGGCAGACAGGGGGTTCAAAACCAAACCCTAGTTGAGATGTGAATTGAATAAAATGGATTTCTAGCCAACAAAATGCAAGTGTGACTACAGTGCATGCAGGCATCCCTGTGCTAGTGCTACCCCCTTAATGCAGCTACGAGAAGCAACAGGAAGATGGACTCGGGTGACAAGTGCCCGTGCCAAGGCACCGATACCCTGCAGATGATGCTAAAGCTGTGAAGCACATCCTCCCTGCTACCCTCACCTACGCCAACCTGGTGCGCCTAGCATGAGCTCCCTTGGCTTTGCTGGGCTGAATCAGGATAATTCACTGCTGGGTAAGTATAGTTACCCTTGAACATCACACCAACCACACGGAGGTATCTTTGTCAAGAAGCAGCACTGAAGCAAACGCCAAAAGCCAGGGGACAGCCAGATCCAGGTAGGAATGAAGGTGGGATTCTTGCATACGTTGATTTTAGCGTAGTGAAGCCGATGTCCTGATTCAGAGCAGCTGACCTAGGGACCAGGGAAGCTACGCCGCAGTGGGGCTTTCCCCCCCTCTAAATCTTTGACCGTGAATGGTGTCAAAATCACCAAAGTCAGGTTTTAAAGACAGCAGAGCAAACGAAACCTCTCTGACAAACTAACGGTTGCTGTTTCTCACAGTAAATGGTACCACTTGACAAAGGAGATGTAAGCAGACAGGAGAAAAAGGTGCGTCTGGTCTCAGCCCAGCTTATCTCACAGCCGATAGACCGAATCCTCTGCCTTCAGAGTAGTTCTCCTTGGAAGGAAGGAGCAAAATTTACAGAGGAAAAGAGGTTTCTTTACAAAACTTCGTTTAATTTGGCCTTTTCTAGTGGAACACGTGCTAAGTGCGATAAAGGATCTAATGCTTTATGTAAGTGACATATCGTTAATAATTTTATAAATTGAAGAAAAATGACTCTGAAGTGCTGTGCTGGGCATCACCTACACAACTAAAAACAACACTGAACTTTACTAATGCTTAAATTGGTACGTGCACACATATACTACAGTTGTTACATCCCTTACAGAAGTGCTGCCGTAATCCAGAGCAAACCCTTGGTAAACATTATTGTTACCAGCAGCATTTGAGCAGTTTATGTATAGTAAAGTGGTTGGCATAACATTTACATTGTTTGTATGAATTTTTTTGGGATAATTTAGCTTCCCACCAGAACGTAACTTCACAAATCACAGAAAAATCCACGCAGCACAAACTGATTTTTCACATGTTATTGCACACTTATGCCACTCCTCACAAGCTCACGGCATACTTACCAATTACTGAAATAATTACACGCGATTTATGCATATGTAAAAAAAAAAATAAACCTACGACATACCTTTGATTGCAGGTGGGACTGACTTAGTTGTGCAGAAAGTACATATTTCTGAGAAAGGTCCCTCCCCAGCGTCATTGACCGCCTGTATTCTGAACGAGTAACAAGTGGATTCTGTCAGCCGCTGTATCTTGTACGTGTGGCTTGGTCCCCTATAAATCGGAATAAACCTGGAAACAAGGAAAATGAGAACATGTAATTACAAACCCGTAATTACACTGGAGTGGCAGAGACACTCCTGGCTGTTACACGTATCGGTGCAAGGTATCCATACCGTGAAAATCAGCTTCACAGAACCGTTGAAGGCAAGTATAAAACCAGGGCGTCATTAACACGCTAGCAATGATTAGCAGGTTAGGGAAAGCAGCTCATTGTCTCCTTTGCAACTAACACTTACCTTGCAAAATGATTACACGAATTATTAGGAAAACCTGTCAATGCATTTCTTACTACCCTGTCAGAACGGATTCAACCTGTGTTCTGGTACAATACACTGCGTGCGCTGCTGGTTTAGAAGCGCATTTAAAACCAGATTAATACTTTCATGGCTTGATTTGGACTTTATTGGCACGTTAAGAGCACATCTCACATTCACCTGTGCCACCTTAAGCCAGAGCAACTCTATTTAAATCAGAACACATGGATTGCATAATGGATGTGTGATTTATTGTACACAGTTTTGAAGAGTTTACAGAGCGAAAGCATGACCACAGCGAGGGGGATCTGGAGGACGGAGACGGATGCCAGCTTAGGGGCGCTGGGGGACGCTGCACAGACAGCTCTGCTCCAGAGCAGGCTGAGAAGAAGAAAAAGACCCGACATGAAGGAAGGGACTTCCAAAATACTTCCATTGACAAGACCAAACATCAGCACCCACAAAACTTGTCCAATAATGTAACGCAGAACAAAATCAATGTGACTTAATCTTAAAAAAAGCAAACCCAAGTACAGTTGCTAGAGATAATCTCACTTCTATTTTCAATTGCTCTGCTTGGATAAATGCTTTTCAGTACTAGTCCTACGTTAGCCAGCAGTTTCTACCTGAGATCCCGACCCCCTGGATGCTGAGCAGAATGGGCATGAGGAAGCACCCAGCATCTTGCATCAACCCGCGCGGCCTCCACTGGGGAACAAGGTCTTACTGGCAATAGCCCTGAATCTGGAGAACATAAAATTCACCGCGTAGGATCACACAGGGGTTTGGTTTTTTGGTTTTTTTTTTTTTATGATTTAGTACACTTATTCAAATATCTTAACCATTTCAGCAGATTTGAAATCACCAGGAAGCCAACCAAGAGATTTGTTTTTGACCTCCTCGTCTAGGTGCTAGCTTTATCCCGGATAAGTCCTTTGGCTTTGCATGAGATACACAGTATAACCAATTTGAGCATTTCAAAGAACCTGGGTCTGTCATTAGCTCTCAGGGACAGAAATCAATTCATATTACATTATGATTGAAATCCACGGAAGTACAAACAGAGAGGTCAAGAATCATCTGTAATAAAAAAAGAAATGTTCAGGTAATTCAAATTGCTGGAAATGTACTTTGAGGACTAATGTGACTTACTACCCCCACCGAGTTTTAGTGAGCCCCTCACCTTGATTGGAAATCAAAGATCTATGCCCACAAGTTTTTAAGAGGAGATTTTAAAGGCAATTTCCAAAGAAGAAGGTGGGTTTTCTTCCAACCTTACGCTTACAGAGCTTTGAGGACCGCCTGCTGTCCCACATTTTTGAGGGTCACATAAGCAGCTGTGGCACTCTTCAAAAGACTGTTCTCATGGGACAGACCTGCTCTCATGGAATACAATTTCTTGGGATTCTCTGGGTGATGAAGAAAGCACAGGTACGTAGGACAGCATTAAGACTAAAGAGACAAGACTACCGTCTCCCTCCCCACTTCTCGTCGCTCAGTCAGGCAGCTGGCTCGCAAACCACTGCAGCACTCACAGAAGCGCAGAGACTTGTCTCTGACCCTCATCCAAGGGCGACAGACAGCAAAAAAAGATGCAATGCAGTATTTTAGACTAATGACCTCTTTGTAATCATCTGCGGAGCGAGGGAAGCAAGGGAGGACAAATATACCTTACCAGCTAATAGAGGGCGTACCCAGACCCCAGTTTGGGCTTACTGTACACTCGCTAGACATATTTATACGGTGAATACCAATGAGTTAGTCCTCAAATTACACTTTCACCTTTTGGATATGACTTGGGTTTCACAAGACTGATGTGGCAAAACCACTCGAGCTCCTCCTGTCATTTGGGAACCGGACTAATACTCCCATCCAGTTTCCATCTCCCCCCCTATTTACTTCTCCGTCTCCATCTCAAAAAACATCTGTCATGAAAGCAAACACCATTATGGAAAAGCCCGCATCCATGTTCAGTACACATGACCTTAATGGAAGCACACTTCAGCTTCTGCGATTCAACCATCTTTGAAGAAAGAGGGCTTCCAATTTCGGAAGAAGAAAGGCTGATTACTAAGTCAATCAAATTCAATTGCTGTTCGGCTTTACTATGACAATAATGCTGTGTAATTGTGTTTGAAGATGCAGATCATGATGTAAGAAACGTAATGAAGATGAAACATTTTAACTTCAAAATACCAGTGATTTTTTGATAATAACGTAGTATTTTCCTCATGTCTAAAGTAGGCACTTTATACTTCTCCAGAATTATTTCTGTTATTTTTAAAAATAGTGTAGTTATTTGATGTAGATGGCTTGGACCAATATATCCTACAATCTTTTTTCAGTCTCCTTGGCTTCCTGCTGAAGGACCGCAATGAACTAAAAGTTGAATCAGTGTCACTGCACATTGCTACTGTGATGTCTGCATACATTAAAAATTGTCTAAACTAAGATAATCTGTTCATATTACTGGAAGTTTAATTTTTAAATCTAAAGATTTAGATTTAAATCTAATTTTAAAAGCACATTTAAATGTGAGCTCTATACACCTTTGCCTTCAGGACAAGAGGTAACGGGCACAAACTTCAGCATAGGAAGTTCCACCTAAACATGAGGAGGAACTTCTTTCCTTTGAGGGTGGCAGAGCCCTGGCACAGGCTGCCCAGAGAGGTGGCGGAGTCTCCGTCTCTGGAGACATTCCAAACCCACCTGGACGCGTTCCTGTGCCACCTGCTCTGGGTGACCCTGCTCTGGCAGGGGGTTGGAGGAGATGATCTCCAGAGGTCCCTTCCAACGCTGTGATTCTATGATTCTTGGCAAGCCTGACATTGTTCGCTGTGTTTTATCCTTGTTCTATACATTTTCTTAAGAACAAGCAAGTTTTGAGCCTGTTTGCAAGGACTTCATCTCTTATGCCTGTTAAAGTTGACTTAATCCGCGTATAGAAAAGCTCCCATGTTCTCCATCTCCCTTTCACCTTCTTCCAGCCTCTACTCAGTTCTCCGTCTGAACATGGACAATGAGTTTTCCTTCTCGGATGTTGTGGGATGTCATAAACACGGTCATTAACAAGACACAGCCATCAAAAGTCTTTCTGGCTTTTCAGGGTGATAGATCAACTACGTTGGGGGGGGTGGATTTTTTTTCTACATCCCATTTATCTAACAGAGCTTTACGTCATTCAAAAATGGAATGTGAGAAGACACAAGTCCCAGACTCCACAGGGCAGCGACACAACTTGCACATCAGGCCATGGGAGCTGGGAGGCTTGTAGAGCAGAGGCTTGTAGAGCAGGGACATGGCTCCAGAGAGCCTCCTCCATCTCTCCTCCCCGCATGGCGGGGCTGGAGCTGAGGGACGGGCACGTGGTTGGACGTGACCAAAATACTGCCATTTCTTATCCCTTCAATCAAAATGGATATGCTTTTAGCCGCAATGTTGAAACCCTTAGTTTAAACTTTAGTGAAATCATGCCCAAATACTAATGCGCTGATGTTTGTGGTGAAGGTCCCTTAGGAAGCGTGGCTGCTACGACTGCCCCAGCCTCCCTGGGCTGGCTGTCCCCGTCCCCGTGATGCTCCTTCAGTACCAATACTTACAGGGCTAAAGGGTGAACTGGATTTGAGAACTGATAGAGGTTAAAAACCTCCGTAAATTGGTAGTCTTTTACTGCATTAGTTCCCTAGCTGGTCCAGTGTTACAGTAGGACAGCTGTACCGGTAAAACTGTGGGGATAGTACGGGGACTCAAGTGGTTTAAACAAGCCCCAAATGCTCCTGTTCCTATAGAGGAACACACTTACAGAAATATGTGTTTTCACTTCGGTTTCCTATTTCTCCATCACTCTCCCCCTTCCAAGACAGACAAAACCGAAACACAAAACATGCTCAGAGTGCGTCTCAGCCAAGGTGCCTTCATTCTCCAACCCCTACCTGCTTTCACGCAGATCCCTAAAGCGTGCTAATAAGCACCAAGAAATTTTCAATTTTAAGAGCTCTGCCCAGTTGAATTTAAAGACTGCAGGCTGCATACCTTCAACTGGTACCCTGTCTTTGAAAAAAGAAAAAGACCGCCTCTGTGCGTTAATGGCATTCTCAATATAGTTGCTTTTTTTTTTTTTTTTTAAAAAGTTTGCACCATCCCCAAGTAAATCTGTATTATTCAAATGCCACATGCTGCAGTGTTGCCTCTCCTCTCCAGTAAAGAAACAGCAGAAACTGAAAAGAAAGCAACTTTCTCCAGGGATGGAGACAGCCCCCAGAGGCTCCTTCCCCCTCATCTCACTTGAGCGATCCCAGCTCTCCCCTTCCCAGACATTCTCATGTCGGTCACGGATTATTCATTTACCTACACTCAGCGGAGGAGAGAGAACACAATGTCCTAGAACGATTGTTTGGGAGACACCACTGCTGTTAGTTTTTCATCAATACCTTTTTATTCTCAGTGAAGATCTTCTTGGAAATGTTTTACGTGTTGCAGGTATTTTGTTTCCTCCACTTCAGTCACTTCCAGTCAAGCAGAAGAATATGAATGTACTCACTCTGTCTCCGCTCATTAGTTCTCAGCACATTTTAATCAGCAGGTTCCCTTTCAAACTCTTGGGTTTTGTTTATATTTTAGAAACCGGTTCGTCCTCACAACAATTTAATTTGAAAGAAAATCTACCGTGCAGCACTAAATAAGACAGCAATCTTCAGCCAAGTACAAAGGCTAAAATAGCCATCCGAATGAATCTGTTACTGCCTCCCAGAAAAACGTGGTGATCTGCCGCAATTTTGGCTGGAGAGAAATCATTAATACAGCGCTGGTCTGACCCGACGACCTGAGGCTTCCTTTCACTGTACACGGGCAACTGCATAATCAGAAACTAAAGTACATGAATTTCACAAATCAACAGCTCTTAATATTATTACCGCGACATCCCTGTTNTATTTTGTTTAAAGAACATTATCAAACACTCACTGATTTATGTGATTTTCCTCCCCACCAGCGGCTCCTTACATTACAAGGTGGCACCCAGGAAAGCAAAGCTTCAAAACAAAAACATCTAATCCATCCCCCGAGATGGAAAACATCCATTTTTTGGAAGCGCTTGAGCAGAAAAAAAAGCTGCCCAGCCCCTCAGCTTCTCTGGCGTTACCGCACCTGCACTTCGTTTCACCAACTGGGCTCCGCTCCCCGGAGACCACAGTGTTCCAGGACGTCCCTATCTCCAACGCCACCAGCAAGACCAGCGCTCCCTTCTCCACGCTTTCCATGTTGGAATCTGCCCCCATCCCAATCGCTCCCGGCCAAAGCAGAGGGGAAGGTTTAACACCTCTTGGCTTTACGTTGAAGCTTGCTCCTGCTGATGCGAGAAAAAGCATCATTCATCTCTACTACACCGAGATGCCAGAAGTAGACTGCAATGAACTCAGTAAATGGGGAACGATGAGAACAGCTTTTGGTGAGGGTCAAAACAGAGTCATTTAGTTTTTTTTCAAGGGAGGCTGCAGAGGAGCCCTGAAGCCAGGAGCTAAGTAGAAAACATGATGAACTAATACATCTCACAATGCACTAACTTATCCTTCCCCAGCCATCAGCACCTTGAGATCTCTCTCTGATCCACATCTTGAGTACAGAGTGGACTTTTATTCTGTTAAACTGGCAGAGATACAGGAAACAGGTCAACACGCAATTTTTTTTCCGTTTCTGCTCTATTTCAAAACCTTCAGCTCGAAGAGAAAAGCTGGACGTTTGCAGCATCCCTCACCCCACATCCATCAGGGCTCCCATGACCAGTACCAGGCTGACCCAACCTCTTCTGGGTGAAAACCAGCTTTGGGCCACCTTTCCAAGCCACTCTTCGGCATCGTCTTTTGCAGGTGGGTGCTAAAGGAAGGGCAACACCGGGACAGGAGTTCCCAGAAGAGTTTTGTGCTCCCCCAAAACCTTACTTCCAGCCCTAACGGGAGGCATGGAACAAACAGACGGGATGCTTTGGCCCCTCTTATTCAAAGATCTGTTTTCTAGAAGATACCTTTGGAAAGCTTATAATGTCTGCTTGTTCATGATATGTTTAGAAAGTAAGCTCTGCAATGCACTGTCAATATAATTTAGGTTTATAGGCATAAGAATAATAACAGGACCCACTGAACGGGGCAACTTTTCCTTCCTTACCCTTAGAAAAGCAAAACTAAGTGGAGAGCAGAAAAAGGCTGGAAGAGAAGTGATAACGGTCAGATGGGAAGTTTTGTTTTCTTCACTTAATTACCTAGCAAATCCACAGGCCAGACAAAGACCACTTGCAGCCAAAAATCGATTTTTAGCTTGCTTCTCCTAGATAATCTTTCACCTGCTGCTGAATTTGAGCACCTACTCCATATTTACCACAGATAGTCACTTGTCAGATGTCTGCAATAACTGAAAATGGACATGCCTTAACCTACAGAAGCTCCCCCATAGCAAGAAAAATGATGTTTTTTGGAAGGAGCTTCTGGGCACATCCAGGAGGAATGGAAGACAGACCAACAAAGAGCCTGACAGATGATTCCTGCGCACAGCCACGTCAGAGGCCAAGGAAGAGATAGGAAGAACAATACTGAGCACAACCGAGTGTGAGTTAACAGCATCTGAATGAAAGATCTGGGAGAAATTAAGGAGAGCATCCAGTGGCCTGTCAAAAGTATACAAGCACGAAGAACTAGATTACTAGGCAGATACCAATACCATGGCTTACAATAGTATTAATAATTATCAGTAGGTATAAGTAAGAGCAGGCCAACAAAGCTAAAACCAAAGAAAACCACCCCAAAAACGCTCTTAGTCATGCATTTTTATCATCTTTGTGCACCATTGCAATCCAGTTTCCCAATATGGTAGCAACTAACAGTGTCTATGAACCTGGAAATGAATCTCACTCAGCACATCATGCTCAGATCTATTTACTGACCTGACAGTCCCAGGACTCTGGTTTGGTAAAGCTCACTACAGAAGCAAAGCCCAGTCTCCAGTTTACCAACTTCAGCAAACTGAAGCTGGAACCTAAAGTTGTGCTCTTGGAAAACCAGCCAACGTGTTCCTGTTGCTCCAAGCTGAAACCCATTTAGCACTTTAGATATTAAGCAGTCATGACTCTGATTAAGGCATTATTTTTTCTTATGAGGTCGTTACGGATGTACAGAAAATAGCTGTCATTACAGTGACAGTCTTCGGTCTGGATGCTGCTCTTATTTATGATCTACTGTCTGGAATATTCACTTACACTCGTGAAGTCTGAAGTACCTGCAGACGTACACCGATCAAAACGTAAGGGCAAATTGCTCCACCGTGTTTCTATGTAGTTTCGTTTAATTTCTACTGGATTTCCCACCAAACCAGCGATTCTTTGAACGTACTTATGGAAAAGCACCTAATTCTGCATCTCACTAGATTCCTAACGTCCGAAACATCTAAACTCAAACATTTACCATGGTTTTCTCACGCCTCACTATTTCTCGGAAGATGACGCACACGGAGTTCACTCATATCTACTAAAAATGTCGTTTCACTCCGGTTTCTAGGAAAAAAGCAGAAATGCATGATCAAGTTAAGCTTTTTACACTTGGAACCGTTCTTCCTCTTTCATTCGCACAGCACTCACTGCAGAGCCCCAAGTACCTGATCAGAATGCTCGTAATAGAATATATCTAATACAGTATATTCTTACTGTTAATAGCAATACTCCTCTACACAATGCAGCAATATGAAGTGAAAACAGCCTACCTGAAAGGCTTTTCTGAATGTTAACTTTATTTAGCCAAGCTTGCAGAGTCAACTGTAGCACACCATATGTCCTGGCGCTAATTCTTAATTTCCTTCCATCATTGTTTTACCCAACAGGAAAATGATTTTTCCTGCAGGTTTTCGCAAGGATATGTTAATGTAGATAATTTTACATTTTAATAGAATTTCACAAGCCAGTAGGCCTGATACATATTAGTAATTGCTGAAGAGGGTGTAAATTGTCTTGATCAAATCATGAGCGTAAACAGTTTTTTAATTAGACTGCTGGAAACTTGCAGTAGCCAGATAATGATTACGGTGGCCATCAGGCAGAGGCAGCGTGGTTAGCAATTTCTCTCTCTGTGTTTCTGTTCTCCCTCTCTTCACGTTAATGCAAACGCACGTGTCGAGGCTCATACATACGACCACTTCCTATCACACAGAGACTGCACTTGGCACCGTCTCTCTGCAAAGACGGCTGCTCAGACCAAACATCAGATGCGATATTCCACTTCCACGGGCAGGGAGGTGGCCCTGGACACCGGGACAGATCGTCTCCATTTCATTTGTGCCTTCCCTGCCGTTTGTTGTACTTCTCCAAGGAGTAACGAGGTCACAGAAACTGTGCTGGAAGGAAAGGAAACCAGTTTCTTCTGCTATATATAACTTCAGGATGCCTGGGGAGAAAGGGTTTCCAGCACCACAAGGGTGGGAGAATCACTGGAAGCACTGGGAGCTTCATAAAACTGAACCTTTCTGCAGAAAAAAATGAGCCCATTTGCATCTCTGCACTGATTTTACTGTTCAAAGCACGTTTTAATTTATCTTGGAAATGACCTCCTGACAAGTGCTTTTTGATTCCTCTCACCTTGGAAAATATTGGCATAGATTTTTATAATATGGTACTTTTCTCTCTTTCTTAGAGGCTTTCTATAAACGGAGACATAGCTCACCGTGCGACTGAAATGACAGTACTGCCAGCAGCATCACTAACATCTGGGTTAGCAGGCACTGAAATGAATGAGATGATACATCTCCCTTGGAAAATTGGAAAACGTTGCATGCTTTCCCTTCTTATACTCAGGCTCTAAAGGCTCTGCTCACAACCTACCGAACAGGAGCCAGGGAAGACGACCTGAACCACGGGAAGGCACCTGAGAGCCTACAGCTCAGAGGTCCTCTGCTGCCTGCACCAGGATAACAGGCACTCCTGGGATGAGGAATGCGAGAGGTGATGCCTCCTGAAATAAATACTCAAGTTAACGTAAAATTCTCCAAGTAGAAGAAATCAGTTCAAGGGATTATGGTCATTTGGTTACAAATGTCATTATTCCTTCCTTGGAGTCGTCAGAAGTTTCCAGGACTCCATCGATGTATGTCTACGGCCTTTGGGACATTCATATCCTCCCCAGAAAAACAGTGTGTACACAATAACTGCACCCAATTAATATTTATAGTCATTAGGCAGGTTCTATTTTGTGAGCAATTTTTCATTTATATTACAGAATAATATCTCCTTAAACAGCAAGCATGTCTAGTTCAGCAAAGTATTTTAAAACGATTTTATACCCACATAAATAATCTTTCATATGCTATGAAAAGGAAATACTACTATTGTTTACCCAGTCATGTGAGGTCATATCTCATTTATTCAGTAAATAACCATAACAAAAGAAATTTCAGTTCAGAATGCCAGTAAACACCACCTCTGACAACTCACTCACAAAAGCAGTCTTACTAAGAATTGTCAATGATCCTTCGTCGGTATTTTTAAAGAATATCTTTAAGTTGCTTCTTAGCCAACCTTACCAATGGCTCTCCCTTAAAATATATATTTTTAAATTTGGATTGTGTATACACACAAAAATCACAGAATTCATCTCAGCTGCAACATATATTCATCTAAAAGAAACACAAGCAACTGATAAATGAGCCACTAATAACGTACTTGCTAATTCTCTTTTTCAGATGGGATATTGTAAGCATTTTAAGACACTAAGAGGTATAATTAGTTGTAGGAACAACTAAAGACTAATTACCAGCACAGGGGGAAAAAAAAAAATCAAAAGCATTACTATAGTTAGGTTCATTTGTTTCACTTGGAGAGGAAAAATCCACAGTGTTCTGGATGATTTTCTTGACATCACTAGAGTTAGGAAACGAAGTCACAACTGATAGTTTATTTAAAAACGAAAGAAATTTTATAGTCCTCTTTACATAAAGGTCAACTACCCTCAACTAACGTTCCCATGTACCGTGCTTTCTAGAAACAGATTCTTCTTCATTTCCACTTAATGCTACACATAATTGAAAGGACAAGAGATGCTAATTTGATCTTCCTAAATGTCACACACTGGAGAGCAAATGAGAGCTAAAGCAGGTACATTTCTGATGTGTGCACACCTTTTCAATCCCTTACATTAATCAGCGTCAGGAGATTTCCAAGTATTTTGCTTCACAGCTCTTGCAATCAATGAAACATTTAGTCTCCAACAACTGGCCTGTGATACCTCATTACTGCATGGAAAAGTTAAAAACAATTCTTAATGACCAGGACACATTCAAGAGCACTGGCTGACCATCACTGCATAAAACCGGAGCGGAATCTTTACAGAAAGGCCATTAAAGCTATCAGGGGCAGAATTCAACTTACTAACAATTGCCTCTTTTAAAAGAATTTGCTCAGCTTTGCAGTTCTGTTTGTGAGAATGCTTCAACGGCGTTTTAAAGCTAAATCCTATTTCAAACCCCATCAGTAAGCAACGTTTCAATAACCAAGGGCCTGCTCAGATTCACTGAAGAAGGGAAAATTGTAATACCGAGTTGAGGCATTTCAATATAAAGCTGTTAAAAGTAATTCCAGATGTCTCAGAGAAGACAATAAGAATATCTGCTGAAAGACTGAGGATATGGCAGAGGTCAGTTCTCAGTTATCCATGTTTGCGCCACAGCTTCTTCACCCCAGTCGGGTGCTATCTCTTCTCTAAAGAGAGGAGACACCATGGAACCTTCCTACAACCCTTTCAAACCATAAGAGACTCTGAAACGTCCTTCTAGGTCATTTATTCAGTGTCATTTTTTCACCAGGGATTAGCACTTAATTATTCCATCAGATGACCACAGTTTACCTACAAGAGAGTCTGCTCCCGCACTGCACAATTAAAGAGGCTGGTGATGCTCAACAAACGGTATTCCAGTATTTTTCACAAGGCACACACACGACGGAGGAGCCCTTCGGTCACGATGGGGTTTATTTTATGGGAATGATCTCAGAGAGGTCTCCTACCTCTGCAACTAACTGCTGTTTCTACCAATTCAGGTGGGGGCTGTCATTCCCTGCTCATTAGGGATGACAGCATACTGAACGTACAAAACTTCCCCGCTGCATCCTGTCAGGAGCATCTCTCACTGCGATCGACGCACGCAACGGGGAGCAAAAAGGGACTGTCAGACGGGGAGCAAACAAACAGATCTCATCGTCAAGCCCTGCCAGCTCCAACTGCTCTCACAGACAGAGCACACACCGCAGAGCGCCCGTCCCACCCCTCCGCTCTGCCCACGCCGGTACCCACCTCACCCGCCGGAGGGCTCAGGGCTACGGCTCATTTCAGGTATCACCTGAACTAGTTGCTACAAACCCAACCACCTCAAGAGGCTGCCACCAAGAGAAGCCACTTCACGCAAAGGCTCATTCAAGCAGAGACAATCATCGCAACGTAGGTTTTCTCTGTTTCTCTGCATCTCTGGGAGCTCACGTGGACTATAACGCAAATCTAAAGCCAGGAAGACCCAGCAGACTAACAAGTTCAAATTCCTCCTAATTAACAGCTCTTAAGAGACCATGTGCAGTGGGAACAGTTGGTGAAAAAGCAAAGGATGATGCTAAAGCCTTATGCAAAAGCAAAGGGGAAAAAGCTCTCCTTCTCTGCTGCCAGGTAACGTAACGTATTTTATTCTTACAAGGAAACTTATTATTCCCTCCAACATAACAACAGGTTTAAAACAATTTACAGCTCTTCCCCAATCCTTCCTGCCGTGCTACATGAAAGCAAACAAAAGCAGGCTGCTGGATGTTTCTTTAGAGCGGGCTTGATCACACGCTGCTGCAGGTGATGGGCTCCTGCCAAGCAGCACCGCGCTCCGAAGAAACTGTTTTCATCAGCCAGACTTTCGAATGGGCATTGATATTCACCGGACACCTCTCAGTATGGATACAGGGGAGCGTGTACCTTCTCTGCATCGGTACAGTTGAGATGCTGGGAGGTATTTAGGCATTATTCACGGGGGTTTTATTACGTACAATTAAAGCTTTTGGGGCCAGATCTTCAGCTGGCACAAACTCCGTACAGCTCTATTTAAATTAATGGAATCACGCTAATTTACAGAAAATTATCATCTGTGCTGAAGGTCTCTATGGATTATCTACTTGATACGTCAGTTATTTTACCTAATTAAACTAGTTAAGAGTGTTTCTTACTAAATTATGAGCCATCTATGAGATTTTATTCACCGAAGAGCTTAGACTGTTAGGCAATGCTCACGTATTGTCTTTCCTTCCTTCCTTCCCTTCTTTAATTGAATGTATCTCATCACAACTCTGGAGCTACATTATCAAACCTTCCCATAGGAAGTTTGCATGGGAAAATACTTTTTGCTGAGCCCTAACTGTTTAATGTTCATTTTTGTGTTTCTTGCACACCAAAAGCTCTCATGGCTTTGGAGAAAACTTCAGGGAAGTGAAACATGGTGGATGAGCTCTTCTGCATTCCTATTTCATAATTATCGTGTAGCTACGAAGCTAATGCCAAGCTCCTATTTTCTAATGCTCCAAATGATTGCAGCTGTAAAATCCTGACCATCACGTTGCCCAAAAAAACCTCGTTCTGCTCAATTTTGCCTTCCCTAGACCTCTGATTTTGTAACCATTTGTTTTACTAACACACACAGCACACTGGGTGCAACGTCTTTATTTTGTGTATTCCAAAGGGTAAAGCACTGTGACCATGAAACTTGGTATTAACTTTTATTGGCAAAGGGGCCAGGGTTTTGCTAGAATTTCAACAGCAGAGCACTGATTTTGATTGTTCTATAATAACTTCAACAGCGTTGCGATATAATTTGCCCTGTTACACTACAGGCAGAGAATCCCTATTAAAAGAATATTTTGTATTTACTTGTAGGTGGGAAGCAATCAGGAAAACACCATTTTTCTTACCGTGATTCACAACTGCATTATGACGAACCAGAATTAATTTTCATCAACAGAAGGAAAAGATTCATATCCCTTACCTTTTATTTCTGTCTTCTATCTGCAAGATGTAGACCATGTCATCGGTGGCGTGAAGCTTGGAACTGCTCTCTCCCCATTTCAGCTTCAGGCTCTGAGGACCTGCTGCAGCGCACTCTAGCCGAGGAGGTAAGGGTGGTAACGGTCTGGTTTTTGCTTTAATAAAGTGGCTAAACGGTCCAGCTCCAATTTCATTGACAGCCTGGATCCTGATCCTAAAGCAAACAACAAAAGGTAAGTGTTAAAAGCAGTTTCATGAGGTTCTCGGTATAGAAAATTCTCAAGAAACAAGACAGCCTTCTGGAGCTGACTGCTCCATCACTAACAGCGCCCGCTCCCAGCTACCGGTGCTGTGTTGTGGCAAATGAAAAGCTCTCTAAACATAAGTATTATCATCCTCTTAATATTGTAAGAATTGCAGTGAAGATATCAAGAAGGGCAGTTAAGGCAGAGGTGAGAAGATTTGGCTGAGCAACCTCAGAACGCGATGGCAGCGCATGGACCCAGAGAGGTGGTGGAAGCCCCACCCCTGGAGGTTTTTAAGGCCAGGCTGGACGGGGCTTGGAGCAACCTGGTCTAGTGGGAGGTGTCCCTGCCCAGGGCAGGGGGGTTGGAACTAGATGGTCTTTAAGGTCCCTTCTAACCCTAACAATTGTATGATTCTATGACAAGGGACAGCAGCACAGACACAAGTGAAACCTGGAAAACACGAAGCGTGTAACTATGAATAAAGAAAATGCAGAAGTGTGTTGCGGTTTTCTAACAAAGGTCATGAACTAATTCAGGCGAAATCATTAAGGGAAAGCATTGGTGTCGCTGCCGTGAAACCCACCTCCATGTTGGTAAGTATCTCTGAAGACCAAAGAACACCTCACGAAGCGCACTACTTAAGGATGAAATTCTACTCAGAACAGCTAACCCAGAAGAAGGTTAAACCCACAAACCTTCTACACCTCTTACACAAACTGTGGAATTACTAACCATCACTGAACTTCTTATTAGATCAAATAGAAGTTGGACTCAAGTCACTCTCACAAGATGCACAAAGGCTCTTGAGCCATTTGACTCGCATTAAGGACATCCAGAAGAAGAAAAAAAAGATCACCTACTTAATTTTAATTTGGAAATATTCTTAAGACTGATCCAGTCTTCCAAATTCTATTTCTTTCTTAAGATAGTGACTCTCAGCTTCTGTTTTGTCACTCTCTCTTATCTGTCTGCACCTTAGTTTAATGGTTTGCAGAGGAAGAATCTGCTTGTAGGAAGGAGTGAAGAGTAGTTGTCTTTCACTGTGGTAACATCAACAGCGACATCATAACAAAAACGTGAAAGGTGCCATTTCGAAAGAGTTGTCACGATTTCAGGTAGGAAATTCTGTGTAAATAGAAATATTGGTACAGACGAGCCAGAAAGGTTTCAAAAGTTCGTTAAATCAAAATGAAAATAAGAGAAAACAGGATGGGCAAACTAATATTTTAAAATTAATTTTTTTTTTTTTTTTTTTTTTAGCTAGATCAACCCCGTTTAGATAGCTGGACAGATGCCATTTATTTTGGAAATCCTGTGCATAGCAGCCTAGTATTTTCTCATGGGAAAAGCCTCTCTACAAGAAGCGTTGCTGCTTCTCAAAACTATCAGCCACCAAGGAGGCAGAACTCCCCGGGGAAGGCGGCAGGGGGAGAAGGGAGAAGAGCAGAACCTGGTCGCCCCCGCTACGACTGCCTGCTTCGGAGAAAACTGAAGACACATAGAACTGTCTTTGGTTGGCATAGCTACTTGTTTTGATTGAAATCCATGAAGTGATTTAAGTTCACGTAAACAACATATGAAAAATTGCTTTGAACAGCAAGTTTTCAGCTCTACCATTAGAAAAAGATTAGGTGGAGTTTAAGGGATAGGGGATAAACCCTCCAAAGAACGCTATTAATAGAAAACCCCAAAACACATTTTCTGCCATTTCAAGAACAAAAAGAGTTAAATGATTAATAAACAAATTGCAAAATAATAGAGCCTTATCTACTGATTTGGCAGCTAAAGTAATTGCACGCTGTAGGAATGCACCGCGTTTACACAGTCGAGTGTAAACGTGTGGTTAAACCTTTGCCTATTGACCTGGCCATTAACAAGGACAAAGTATTGCCTGGCGCAGAGCTGCCAATTTTCCTTTTAACCTTCCTTTTAGTTTCAGGAAACGCATCCTGACCACCTTACAAACACGATACGGCATTGATTTCATCCTCCTCTTCCTAAACGGTGGACGGGTAGGAAGAAAGTTCTAGTGGAATCCTCCTCTGCAACTGCTGCATGCAAGCATTTGACGTAAAAAGAACAAAAAGCTTCTCTAGTATCTTAAGAAGTGTAATTAATATAGGCATTGATTTTATTTCCTATTACGGTATTGGTTTGCTTCAGACCGAAAAGTCATTACATTAATATTTAATGGTCTTTCCAGTAAAAAAAAAGTGAAAGCTGCCTGAATTTTCACTGGATTCTGGCAAGTCACCCGTTAGCGCGTGCACATAAACAGGAACGGCTACATTACAAACTGCTACTACCTTTTTGTAGATCGATTACAGCAATACGCTCTAGAGCACACAGACTTTTTTTTGGTGCGTTTTATTTTGTATTATTCCAAGTCCCGGTAACAACAAAGCCTCTCCTGTCCTCAAGCATCGCGGCTTTAACTCATTTCCAAATGGCAGCTACCGCGCTTGAAAACAAGCAGTGGCTGAAAACGAATCTCTCTCAAACACCACGCTCCCGAAGCATAAGCCGACAGGTGTGCTTTTTAGATAGGTGCACGAACATACATCTGCATTTACTTGTCTTCCCCTCGCCAGGTTTTTGCACAAGGTAAAAAAGCGTCACTCCCTCCCCTCTCATCTGATGCTGTTCCCATCTGCCGCACGGTCACGGAGTGGCTGCTCCCACCTTCCGACCACACAAATACGCACAACTCCCCCCCGCCGCTTCTGACGCTGGAGTTTCTGAGGAAGCTCTTAAGCCTTAAAAAAAAAAGACACAGGCATCTTTCCAGATGAATGAGGATACCGGGAAAGCAAGAATTGATTTACTCGATGGGTGAGGCACTGGTGAGGCCCCACCTCGAGTGACGTGTCCAGTTTTGGGCCCCTCACCACAAAAAAGACATGGAGGTGCTGGAGCGTGTCCAGAGAAGGGCAACGGAGCTGGTGAGGGGTCTGGAGCACAAGTCCTGTGAGGAGCGGCTGAGGGAGCTGGGGGTGTTCAGCCTGGAGAAAAGGAGGCTGAGGGGAGACCTTCTCGCTCTCTACAGCTCCCTGAAAGGAGGGGGTAGCCGGGGGGGGGTCAGTCCCTTCTCCCAAGGAACAGGCGATGGGACAAGAGGAAACGGCCTCAAGTTGCGCCAGGGGAGGTTTAGGATGGATATTAGGAAAAATTTTTACGCTGAAAGGGTTATTAAGCATTGGAACAGGCTGCCCAGGGAAGTGGTTGAGGCACCATCCCTGGAGGTATTTAAAAGACGGGTGGACATAGTGCTTAGAGAAATGGTTTAGTGATGGTTTTTGTCAGAGTTAGGTTGATGGTTGGACTCGGTGATCTGAAAGGTCCCTTCCAACCTGGGCCATTCTATGATTCTACGACTCTTAACGTGGCTGGATGTGGCTGGCCTTTTCCTGCTGACGACACCACCACCAAACTCCCTGTAAATCACTACTATCATTCCAAGGTCCTGAGCTTTGGCAGACACCCACAAACAACCGGTTCCGGTCTTCTGGGCACATGGAGGTGTAACCCAGCCCCAGCTCTCGCCTCCCTCTGACCCACAGCAGCGTTTCCTCAAGGGGTATTAGGCCTCGGAAATGTCCACAGGGAAGGGGAGAAGGAAGGGGAGAAAGGAAGACCACCTGGAGGAGATGGTGGTGGGAGAACACCTTGTGCCGTAGCATCTCTGCTCCAGCTCAGGCCCTTTCTCACATCCCTGTCACAGAATGGGACACTCTGAGCTCCTCCAGCCACAGTGGGTAAGATAACTTCCACAATTAAGTGGAAACCAATTACTGTTTACAGAACTGATACTGGGGGGGGAGGGGGGGGGGATATAAATTTCTGATTAACATAACTTCGACACTTAAGTGGAAACCAGTTACTGTTTACAGAACTAATACTGGGAAAAATCAATTTCTGATTAACGTTTTTATTTTTGTTTAGAATTAGTATATAGACATGTAGAAATATGTGCAATAGGACCACTTCCTGAATTCCTTTCAACTTTTTCACTAATGGTTTCTAAGTTAAAACCCCATCTTGGAAAGGTGGTTTTTAAAAGCTTACAATCACAATTTGAAAGTGAGTTTTTTGAAAATGTAAAGACTATATTTAGGGATAACACCTAATTCTGCAGACCAATAATATTTCTGTTCGTTCTCACATTTTCCCACTGCATCTTTTAAATATTTAGAAAAAAAATAAAACAGACTAGGCAAATTTAGAAACCATTAAAAGACCTTTAACAGACCATTCTATCTTATAAGACCCTTGACCTAGCAAAATAAACACACTAAACAGGATGCTATTTTCAGTTGGGTCACAAAATCCTTTGTATAGTAGTCCAACAAACTGAAAAATCACTTTTGAATTAATCTTAGAGCCTGACATGAGAAGAGTTTGATTCGCTAGTTCCCATAAGTGGAATGCCCCCGGCTGCAATACAGGCGGCTGGTGGAAACCTGCGGGAGTTAAAAATGCCACGGACTTCAAAAGGGCAGAGACACAGGATGCTCCACCGTCATCATCAGCCTGAATGCGACGGAGTTATCACACACGGCCTCCAGAACAACCAGTGCCGTAGATCCCCACTCAGACTGCACCCTTCTGGGGCTGGAGCAAGATTTAGTTTTACACTTCGAAGCATAAATTTTATTTTACAAGCCACTTCAGCACTGCTAACTTGATCATCCGTGTGCACTCCTCTCTCTTCATCTTGGAAGATCTTTCCCTCGATACAGTTTAGAAACTTAAGATGTCTAGTATTTTTATTCCTAAATCAAATTAAAATTAAGTTTTGCTATTAAAATTTAATAAGGCTATTATGTATTTCTGCAAACTATGTAACTTCGGAGGAAAATAAACATTCTTAAAAATTGGAAGCTGTTTTGCAGTGAAGTATCTCAACAGCACGGCGCAATTAACTACAGAAAGCGTTGAGCAAAGCTTGGGAACGGCATGTAACAGAAAATTGGTATTTCTATTACTGTTGAATACTTATTTAGTGTGGAGTATTTATTAACTCACTTCTAGTTACATCAGTTCAGAGAAAACCAGTCCAAGTGTAATTCCCCTAAGATCAGAGCTCCATGGCTATGTCAATAACACAGAAAGACAGCAGAACTCGCAGACATATTTCTGCAGCTGCTCGCCAGCAATCATGTTTACACAGTGCTTTTGTGAGGCATCTGCTTTTTGCAACAGGAACCCTGGTCTGTGTCTGACACTGGAGAGGTCCTCTTGAAATCAGCCCTACACTGGCCATTAGATCCACGGCAGAGGCACGCCCCAGTTCCTCCTGCCTTGAATGAATTTTGGAATTTAAATCCTTCCTGTGGCATCCTGGCTGGATTTGCTACTCAACACAGAAACCATCAAACTTGGCAGCTTTGAGCCCACCTCCGCAAAAAGCCCGGAGCTTGCTCAGCGTGTACTTGAGTTGCTCATCTCTGGCCATTCCCACGCAGAAGCTGGAAGCAGCGGAGCAATGCCAGACCTAAGCAAACAAGTCCAACGGGGTGGACACACGTAGACACGCTGTTAGAATCACACCGCCATCCAAAACAACGTTCCTTGCCAATTTTGGACTTGGTGGATTCATAAATACCAAGATTTGCTTTCAATTTTGGGTTCCCACAAACAAAAACATTGACAGTGAAACTCCAATGCTACTAAAAACATATAAGCCCTTTGCTGATTTACTCCAAATTCTGCTGAAACTTTGGCAAGAGAGTTCAGAGTCTCAAACCTAGTAGCATTTGGCTTGTTTAGTCTAGAAAAAACAAGGCCTGGAAGAAAACACATTCACTGCTTTTAAACACAGCAGGGAATAAACACTCGAGAGAGAGAAGAGCTAGTTGAGTTAAACAAAGTTGACGCGCGAAGAAAAACCATTGGTGAACGAATTTAGAGAATGAGATCAGCGATGTTCTGAAACACTCTTCGATTAAAACAGGGAGGGCAAAAAACCCACCACCTTTTGGCCTACAGCTTGATAAACATGTTTCTTACGGATACATTTATCAGAGCACAGACGTTCCCTGAGGAAAGATGGGTGTCAAGATAGGCTTGAAGAAGAAACATCAATGAAAGAGTTAACGATCGATAGCAAAAACACTTTGCCAAGTCTATTTTTATTAGCAGAAAAATACTTCAAAACTATAGATGAGGCGCTTTTGCAACTCAACTGCAGTCGCTTGTGTTCCCTGATAGGCACGAGATGCAAGATTTAGGGGTTTCTTTCTCTTGTTTAATTAAAGAAAAGAGCTTTCATATATTATTACTTCTGATTAGTCATCCACTGGTTTGTGCTCTTCGCAATAATTATTTTTTTGGGGTAGGAACTCAGTTTTGCAACAATATGTAGAATAGTGTTTTAGTCTCTTCATTTCGATCAGAGACAAGCAGATTCCCCGACTAAAAATACGTGATTTAATATGGTGCTTTTTACAAAAAAAAAGAAATAAGAATGCAAAAAAAAAAAATCTAAAAAAATACGGTATGATCTTAGTGTAACAACACTTTTCATGGCAGCAGGAGTAAGACCTTCACGGACAAGAATGCAGCATGATAATAAAGAGTAGTGTCCTGCCCATCCTTTCATTCTGTATTGCCATTTCCAGGCTTTGAAGACAAGGACATTCCGCATAAGGAAGCTGTAGACAACCAAGAACCAGCTAAAAAAGAGACTGAAGAACGCGGATGGTTTATTCTGGCTGTCTTGACTGCATTGCTCAAAGCTCTTCATTTTGCTTTAGCTGTTTTGACTCTTGATTGAACGTCCGAGGCGAAACCAGAGAGCATGAGACTGCCCAAAGATGATGCAGTTCCACAGCTGGGTAGCCAGTCAATAGACCAACTCTTCCACTTCTTATTAGTTTTACTGGGTTTTTGATTAGCCTTCCATCAGTCGGGTTCCCTGGTCTGGCTTAGAATAAGATCACACAGGCACCAGCGCTGATGCAAGGCAGAGAGTGAGAAACATGGGAGAACATGGAGATGGAGGAAGGTCAGAAGAATGAGCAACCTGAACTGGCTCAAACCCTTGTGCAGCTTTATTCACGTGCTTCAAGTATTCAAGTATTTTCACGAACACCTTAAACTAGCTTAGGCCAGCACGTCTGCTAGAAGAGGTGGTCTTATCCTCTTCCACCCCTTCTTTTCTCTCTACCCGTTTACAAGGTAAAAAATACTACTAGTTTTCAAGAAGACCAGTTATCCCAGTCTGGAATGGTGTGATAGCACTTTGCCAGCACAAAGGAGGGGACAATACAAGGAGGGAAGAGGAGGCTTCCTTTGACAGCAATGCTAGCTTAAATTGACCACAAAACTAGGATCTTCAATAAACAGTAGAAGAAAAAAGACTTATATTTCATTACTGCCTTTGCCATAAAAGATCCCAGTGTTACAAGCCACTGAAGAACTGGAGACAGCGATAACGTAGTCACATCTCCTGGATTTGAGTAATCTGGAATGCAGGGGTTCCAAATCACCAAATTCCTATTTCACCTTCTTTTTTCAGATTGTCAGAGGGATATATATATATATATATATATATAAAAACCTACATCTTTTTTTTCTACTACACGGTTTTAAAGCCTAGATATTCTAGGCAAAGATCAGGAATCACTGCACTAGACACTGTAAGCAATATATGTGCCTTGCTTTAAATAACTTATAGTCTACATATTTGTACACTTGCTACGAGAAGTTCTCTTTCTTTGGTACATGATAAAATTTGAGAAATAAACTTTCCATTTAAACTCTACAAGACCTGTAGGATTGTGACCCTGAATACAAAGAAAAAAAAGGGAAGTGTTATAGTAGGTCTGTACCACGTCTAATCTTACAACTGTGCAATCACATTTCAGTTTTTATTAGAACAGTACTTAAAATAGATTTTCTTTTGTCACATCTTTGGCTGTATTGCTGTTCATTGCCTGCACGGTACCATATTTTTTTGGTTTCCATTAGCAATTAGGAAAAAACCGTATCAGCCTGAACACTAAAATAACAACAAAATTTTGGCAATGTCACTTAGAAATTTAGAACCTGAACCCATATAAAGAAATGTTTTTTAAATTCAGATTATCTTTTCATTAATCTCCATATGCTAGAAATAAAAAATAGCTCTAGCTGTACAAATAAGAGTTCGCTGCGTGCAAATTGCTATCCTCTCGCAGGGATCAATACCGTTAGTGATATAAACCCCTGGAATAGTAGTGCTAAGCATCTGAAAAAGCACGAGATGTCACATTCTAATTTTAGTTATTTCCCATTTTTAAAATGTATTTACCTCCCAGCGTAACCTTGCCATAGCAGAGCAACTTAAAAAGAAGGAAAGATCAGAGATAATGGGAGGAGGAAGAGGAAGAAGGGAGGTGGGGGGAGCAGTATTTGAACATGAAATACCGCAATTCATTCCATAACGGAATTACTGCAGATTTCTATGCTCCCTAGCTGGTTTTGGGTGTGTTTTGGGTATTTTTTTCCTTACTCTATATGCCATAAACATTTCCCAAGTAAAATTAAGCTGTGTGATCTCATCCCGAGTGCCCTGCACCACACCAAAAAACCATGGTACTCACCGGTATGAGGTTTCTGGGAGCAGATCGTTGATAACATAACTCGTAACGTTTCCTACGGGAATGCTGACGTCACCCAGGTCAATGTTGTATGACGTAATCTCAGCTCCGTTATTGCACGGTTCCTCCCAGGTCAGGACAAGGCACACGGAGGGTGAGAGCTGGGAGGCATCCAGGTGCTCATCCTCCAGCACGGAGAGGGCAGAGACGGCGTCCGGCACGGACGCGGGGATCCTGCAGGTCACCAGCTCACTGTAGGGTCCAGCTCCTGCCTGGTTAATAGCCTGTGTATTTTAAAAAAATAATAATTTTTACAGGATAAATGTTCTTTTGTGTGTCTATCGAGATCATAATAACCAACTGGGCAGCCTGGAAGAGTCGCATGGATTCTTCAGAGAATGTGCACCATTGACTTATTCTCTAAAGCATGGTTCAGGCCCTCTACCAACTCATACCCCTACCTACGCTACAGCAATTAATATCTTCCTTTGTTACTCAGGAGTATCTCTCCGATAAAATGGAGAATGTTTCTCTTTTCCCTAATAGCCATTTAATCAAACTTAACAGTAACCTTTTTATCAGCAGCAAACTTTGTTTAGCAAGGGAAAATGTCACGGTCACCACGCTGTCAGAGACAGGTGACTTCAGCAAATTGGCTACCCAAAATTGTTGAGCTGGCCTTTATAAAATCCTCAGTACACCGCGGAGTGCAAGATCAGATGTTTTATGCGAGCAGGGTACCCCTAGACGGAAGGGGCATTCGGCTCGCTGAGAGCTACGCTGGTTCCCAGCTCAGAGGATGAATAGCTAATTTCATGCTGAAAAGTTTCTGATATAAAAATACAGGAACCCAGCACGGCGTTGAGTCTATGACTCAGACTTGCCCAGAAGTCCCAAGTCGCTAGCAAACCACCCCCAAAGCACATAGCTCCACGTTTTCCACAAGAGAGGAGAGCAAGCAATTATCAAGCTTCTCATCTTGACTCATAGATCCAGGATCCCAGTGGAAACCAAGTTTCAAGATCTGTCCCTCCTCTGCCCATTAATTACAGCTGCCGTTGTCTTTGCAAGCTCGACATTGCACAACGGTACAGAGCCGGGTTTTTTGCAGTTGATGCTGTCAGTGGTAAATGCTGTATGCGTCGCACTGGACTGACCTAGGAAACGACTCACGTTACCTCCCCAGGATTATTAGAAGCTCCTGTGCGCACACTCACAGAGCCACGACAGCTGGAAGGGACCTCTGGACACATAGGACAGGCTGAGGGAGTTGGGGTTGTTCAGCCTGGAGAAGAGAAGGCTCCAGAGAGACCTTATTGCAGCTTTCCAGTATCTGAAGGGGGCCTACAAGAAAGCTGGAGAGGGACTTTTTACAAGGGCGTGTAGTGATAGGATGAGGGGTTATGGCTTCAAACTGGGGGAAGGGAGATTTAGCTTAGATATGAGGAAAAAATTTTTTTCCTGTGAGGGCGGTGAGCCCCTGGCCCAGGTTGCCCAGAGAAGCTGTGGCTGCCCCATCCCTGGAGGGGTTCAAGGCCAGGCTGGACGGGGCTTGGAGCAACCTGGGCTGGTGGGAGGTGTCCCTGCCCAGGGCAGGGGACTGGAACTAGATGGTCTTTATGGTCCCTTCCAACCCGAACCATTCTATGATTCTATCTAGTCCAACCTGCTACTCCAAGAAGGGTCAAAGCTGAACACAGACCAGGTTGCCCAGGCTTTTGTCCAGTCGGGTCTTGAAAAATTCCAAGGATGGAGACTGCACAGCCCCTCTGGACCACTGTTACAACCCTTAATTGCCTGCACAGTGATAACTTTTTTCTTTATATCTCATCTGAACGTCTCTATTTCAACCTTTGCCTGGAGCAAATTTGGACACAGTATTCTAGGTTCTCCTGAATGGCATGTAATGGGCAATGCTACCTTCCCTCGATCTACCAGCTGGGTTCTTCCTGATACAGCCCAGCCTGCTGCTAGCCCACAAGGTATGTGGGGAGCTTGTGACAGCATATGATGGCACTGGCTGAGCTACAGGAGGTCCAGACCTTCAGAAGCAGCTTTTGACATTGCCCAGCATCGTCCACCATCCACATTTCCTTTGCATTCGGAAAAGTGAGCTCAGAGTCTGCCAACAGATCGCAATTAATTAGAAAAGCTGGGTTTACAACGCTGCCAACAGGACTATGATGGCAGGGAACGGACACGTCAAACAATCTGTGATTTCTTATCTACGCTTAACTGTAGCGAATAACTTATTTCTGTTATGCATAATACAAACACAAAGCCGCGTTTCTGTATTTCCTGGAGGCATTTTGTTCCATTGAAGAAAGAGATAATAAAGTTAGATTTGTCAGCCTTTAAAAAGCCCTTCAAAACAAATCCTGCTCCAGGGACATCTTCTATTTAGTGAAGCGCACCTAGAGCTGTTAGAAGTGAGCCTTGTTTTGTGGTCTGACAATGAAATTATTTGTCTTGCCTCTAAACCAGTGTTTGGCAATCTCTGTCTTGCTCCAAGCAATTTATTTTTAGCGGTGCTTTTAACTGCGTTATTGGACAATCTCATCATCATAACTGATGGGAATTTCATTCTTTGCTTCCTAGATACCTCCCCCCTTCCAAAATGACACAATATTTCCCTTTGCAAAAGCCACAATTGTTTTCAGGAATATTCATTACAGGAAAAAAAAGTTGAGCAACAGTAAAGACAAATTGTGTGCCCTGCAGTTATATATGCCCGATTCCTCAATTCTCTCTTTTTATTGAGTTACTGTAGATGGAGATAGCAATACCGTGTGTTTATTAGAAGGCAAAGTAGATGTGGTTTGGGCAATCTTTATTTTTAAAAAGTAAAAGAAAGATTTTTCTGTTAAAGCTGCTAACAGATAAGAAAAATAGCTAATATACTCTCCTTTTTATTTTAAAAAAAGACTAAAATTTCTGAAACTATTTAACTTTCCTTCTTTGTCTGCTAGACATACTCAGTTCTTTTTGGTTTTTTTTTTTTTGGTTATTGTTTAAATGTTCCAGTGTATCTTACAAAAAACTCTTCTCCATATAATACACAGACCAGATCTAGAGGATGAAGCCCTCTAGAACGCATGGGTCGCGGATGGACTTCAATAAAGCGTCTTAGTGCTGCTGTGCCATTTCATGTAACTTCTGCCTATGAATTAAGTTATATTGGCTGTGTTAACACCTGAGCAGATTTGTGCGACGCTTTCGTGGCCGGTAGTTTCAAATGAATGCCCACTTGAAATCAAGGATGCCATCCAGCTGGCCGCTTCCATTTTTAGGATGAAAATCTCCTCCAGCTCCCCGCAGGAGCACTCTCACGCTCTCCCTCCCTGCGCCGCGGATGCTGAACGCTTCCCGCCCC
>VWZL01003416.1:240357-256366 GCA_013396915.1 Stercorarius parasiticus | reverse complement strand
CCCCCCCCCCCCCCCGGCTTTTTGCAAACAAGCGGCACTTCTGGCTCACGCTTCCAAGCCACTCACACATGCTCTTTTCCATTTGCCTCACCCAACGGTGCCGGAGCAAGGTATGACCCACTCACAAAATACAGGTGAGTGTACTTAGAGGTGGGGGGGCCCTTGCTCCTTGGCTCCCGGCCAGCTGCTCAAAAGCTACTCCGTAAAAATACTAATAAAAAAAAAAAATTAAAAAAAAAGCAATGTTTAAAAAAAAAAAAAGTGCGAAGGAAATACTTGACAGAAGCATGCTGTCCTTCATCAAAGAAACAAGCCTGGGTGGTCCCACACGTTGCCAGCTGGGTGGGTACGTGAAGTTTTTGGTTGGATTACGGGTGGGATTCTGTCTTCGCATACAAATAAATCTTGCGGAAGTGTATTTTGGGCAAAAGTATTTTTACTTCACTCCCACTGACTTTGCTTTCCACTTATTTTTCGGTAGACATAAAGGAGAAAAAGTGCTGTATTTTTATTTTCATATATAAGAAATATATATGTTAACTGACACTTTTTACTGAAAATAAAAGGAAAAAAAGAGATCAGAGAAAAAGAAATTATATAGAGACTATGTATGAGATCCAATCCTACAAATCTAAGAGACAAAAGGTAAAGACGAGAACTCACTTTCTGGCCCCTACCATCTCCTACGAACACAGGCATCTACTCAGCCGGTTTGCTTTGTTTGATAAATGAAACAGATGTTGGAGTTCGTTATTTAAGCTTGGGGAATCTTCGCCATCCAGTTGGGAGGCAGATGTTGTTTACATCTCATTACCAAGAAAAAAATTATTTTTTTTTAAAAAATTTGTCTAAAACATTATCATTTTGGTTTAATATCAGAGGGCAAGGTGGTTGCTTAAATCTTTTTCACTGAAAATAAACCACATGAGACATAAGAGCCATTTTTGAGAGCTAAAAGTTATACCAACCCCCCTGTTTATCCCTTTGAATCGTGCAGAATCCAAACTCTTCAGTTGTACAGCAACAGCCCGCGTTATTTAAAATAAATGTATAAATTCCTTCTGACTTACAGAGCACGTAACTTCACAGTGGCTAATGATAAAACTAAAAACACAGTGGAAGGAAACTGCTTACATCTCGGATTGCAAGGCATGCGAAAACTCCCGAGTCCCATACCTGTAGCCTACAGCAGTAATGCGCTGCCGCTGACAATTCACTTATTTCAAAACAGGTATCTGTGCCGTTATACACAAGCTGTAGAGATTCCTCGTCTTCTCCCCACTCCAATCTGTATTCAGAGATGTCAGCACCAGAACATTCGGGACTCTGCAACACAAATATTTATGTGCTTCAATTCGGGAATGAGCATTTGAGATCTCCGCGTTTCACTGGGTAAGAAATAAAGTACATGGGGGAAAAAAAAAAACCCCAACATTCCTTGTTTTTAAATTAATACACCATTACTGCTGCAAATGGAAATGCACTGAATTAGTGTTCCCTAATGGGTTACTGAAACAGGCCAATTCTGCACAAAAATTACCTGATAGAAATTCAGAGAAACGAGAAAGCGTACACAGCTCCTTTGCTTTTCATCAGGACACTCAGGAATAAATTGCCTCTCCACTGGCTTGGCAGAAGCACAACCGTGAAGAAGATAAAAAAGCATCAGTCCAGCCTGGTCTAGTCGAGTGATAAAAACACAGCCCTGGAAGAGCCGGCGCCGAGCCCCGAGCACTTACTCGCGTTACTGGGAAAAGAACAACCTCAACAAGTGAGGAGCTCATCCGAGGTTTGCAGTGAAAAGTCACCCATCAAGCTCATGGTCCCAGTATGGGACATGGGAGTGTGGCCCTGGGTATGTCAACATCCGCAAAAACACTCCTACGGGATCCATATGTCNGCCCCTCTAGGTGCTGGAAGGGGCTCTAAGGTCTCCCCGGAGCCTTCTCTTCTCCAGGCTGAACACCCCCAACTCTCTCAGCCTGTCCTCACAGCAGAGGGGCTCCAGGTGCTTATCATCCTGAAGTCTGTGGGGAACACAGAATAAAAACCTGAATTTGCTGGGGCAGAGCATAATGGCATGGTTCCCAAACCAAAATATTTAGTGTTTTTCCCAGAACTACCTAGAGCTGTTCTGCGTGGACCGAAGCAGCTCGGGGAATTGCTGCTCTACGTGCAGAAGTGTGGTCTAGGATATGGCAAAGACTTTGTGGATCACGGCGTGTAAGGTGTAACTCCTAGTAAAGGGATCCAGAGCATCGCTGCACGCCCGTGACCGACCTCCCTGCACATGCTTGCCGGCTCCTCCAGCTCAGCCCCTCAGCTTTCGTAGCAGCGTTCAGAACTGCTAAGCCAAAGTTTGCAAACAATGTGTAAAAACGGCATGGTAGGCACCACGGTGTGCTCTACAGGCAAAAAAAACTCCACAGTCCTCTGTTGGTTTTCCTTCGTATTTTTATCAGCCAAAAAATGGCAAGAGTCTTTAAGAAAACATAACCACTGCAAACCACATTACTCCTTCCACGGCTTCGTTTTTTAGTTAGAATAAACAAATATATCCTGCATATAAATACAGAGCCTACCAGAAATGCTGCTGTATTCGCTCTCGGTTGGGAGAGCAAATGCCTGTCCATACACTCATTTAGAAGCTAACATTAAAAAGTTTAGCGCGACTTCTAGCTTAGCATCCCAAAATGCTGCAGGAAATATTAACAAATACCCCCAAACTGCACCAAAAACACCTGTTCCATTATAAAATTAAACTCAGATTATGTTTGTTATCTAGATCTGTTGCCAGCACAATTAATGTGAGCACCTTGTGAATATTAATAATGTCTTTCTCAACAGGGACATCCCTTTGTGGGGGGAGCCGACAGATGCAGGGCTGGAAGGGCCACAAGGTTTTCAAAGAAAGCCCATGGCAGAATTACAGCCCCACCGCTCCACATCACCACCTTATTTATGACATCCTTTCCTTTCTGCCTTAATTACATTTATTTTTTTTTTCTTCTAATAACACCAATCAGCCCCTCAGCATCTCAGCTAAGAATTGTTTTGAGAGTCCAGTGTCTAAGATCCCGGAGAACGGAGAAGGAACGCACACAAACTAAAATAAAAGTAAATATTTGGGGAAAAGACAAACAATTTTTGAGGGGAAAAAAAATCGACGTTGTAAGCGGTTGCGCAGAGGTTATTTCACATCAGAGACTCCAGCTTCAGCCAAAATTCAAATATTTGCCTTCACGATTCCACCCCAGGATGCTCTAACACGCTAAAAGCCTGCGGAGAGCACTTCTGAGCGAGCAGCGCTCTATCACCCGACGCCAGCGTAGGAGGTCTCGCGTCTGAATCCTGGTCCGGGTGACCCACGATCAACTTTATGCAATTCTTTAAAGAGGAAAGCAGAGAAGATGATTATTCTGTAACAGAAGACTTTCCACAGACGGTTTTCTTGCCCCCAAAAAAAGTAATTCTAAAGCCGTGAAGAGGTCTCAAGCTGGCTTTCGAGTTTTGCGGTGACTCTTTGGGTAAGAGTGAAGATGGAAATGAAACGGTGGGGACAGCTGACTTACCTCCCAGCTCACAAGCACCCGCGTGTCGGAGAGGAAGGAGAGGGAAGGTGCTCTGCACTGCCCGGGCGGTCCCGCTGCGGTGGTCACTTCTGTAGCTTCCGAATACGGCCCGTACTAGAGGGGAACAAGGTGTCTGGGTGTTAATATATAAGCCTCCACCCACCTTGTGTTCCTCAAAGGCTTTCCAAGAACAGCACGCAAACTTTTTCAATGCAATAAACCATCTCAAAGACAGACTTCCATCACTCGGCACCGAATATCGGAGTTCTGTGCGAGACCACGTAAATTATTGCAAAGTTAAAATGCCAGGTAAGCTCGGGTAGGAGCAGACGGCACATACACCCTCCCGCGTGGCCGTGAGTGCCCGTGAAAGCACAAACCACCTCCAATTTACCCCAAAGTGAGAACGTTCACTCAGCAACGGAGTCAGTGAGCAACAGTTTGTGTCCCTCTACCTTACCTTAAAGTGTTCACATCTGTGCCACAGCCCGGCATAACTCACAGATATGAGGAGGAGCGCAGCAACAGTAAAGAACATACTGGAGTCCAAATCCAGCTTGTTTTATATAAAATGCCTGCCGCGTTAATTATAAGTGTGGGATGGAGCCCAGCCTGGGTTCAACGCGCCGGGGCACGCTGCACCCGCGCCGTGCCAGGCTTAGCTCCAGGGGCAGCTGAGCCAACCGCTCACACAACTTCCGAGCCCTCGGTAGGAGAATAATTTAAATGCACATTAGTAAAAAAACAAGACAAATTTCAAGAGTCTGGAAAACCGGCTTCAGCCGGCAGCGCGAGGGCAGGAGAGCAATAACGGGGGAAAAAGCCTTTCTGAGGCCACTTGAGTGGGATAATGAAGTTTGTTCAGTACAACCCCAAGCTAATTAGAAATCATTCTCCAGAACAAAGGAACTTCGCTGGAAGCAATTAGAGGAAAAACACTGATATTTACTTATTTTGGAATGCAATACCAGCAAGTATGAAAGAAAAAAAAAAAAAAAAAAAAAAAAAAAAAAAACAAAAAAAAAGAGCCACTACAAAGGCTGAATGCCACTGGAATTACGAAGCCCAGAAAACGAGTCAACAGACGTGTGTCAGTATCTGTGCTACGGAGAAAGGCTAACACTGATCGCTTTGCTTGAATTACAAAGAACGCACGCTTCAAACAGTCTCATTTATTGACTTCTGCTGTTTTCTTTACCTAACGGGAGGAAGAAAGGCGTTTGCATCTGGTGAAAAAAAAAACAAAAAAAACCAAAACAACCAAACCAAACCTGGCCCCCTCATTTAACAAAGGTGGGACCAGAAGCGCTTTGCACCTTTAAACACTGTTTTGCCAAAAAAAAAGAAGAAAAAAAAGAAAGAGGGGGGGCAGGGGGGAAAAAGACAAGTTATCATATATCCAAAGCTACCATGTAGGCAACTGCTTTCATTCCAGCAAGCAAATGCAGTCTCTCCACGTGTATTTAATTGATTTTTCACAAAAATAAAACAGTGGATATTTTAAAGACAAAACAGCTTACCAGACGTGCATATTTTTCTAATACCTGAGCTAAGTTTTACGGGAACTTCTCCCCGTGAGTAACTTTAAACCTTCATGTTATGTTTGTCATCAAGATTTCCTGGGAACAAACACATCAGTATTCACTTACTGTTGCTGGGACTGCCTTTATTAAAAAAAGAAAAAAAAACAAAACCAAAAAAACTTGGAAAGGGGCAAGCAGAAGTAACCCAAAGCTCACTGAATCAGCAAGATCTTTCAGCAGATCTCCGGGACATCAGATAGAATTTCTGATGTATTTGGGAAGGCACATCTTCCAAGGAAATCTTACAACCAAAAAAAAAAAAATATCAAGTCTATACAGCATGGGTTTTTTTTCAAATTTAAACAAAAAAAATCATGAAGAATGCAAGCTTTCACCAATATATATCAGTACCTGAGTGAAACTTCAGTAATTGTTTTTGCATAGGTTTAAAACAAAAAGAAGGAATGCAGCGGAAGGGGAATAAAGTGATTCCTCCTTGGAAGCAGGCAGGACTTTTAGCAGGGATTTTGCACATTTTGGTGCAGCTGATACTGGCCAGTTGAATCATCTCAGTCCCTGAAACCCCCTTTCAAAAAGAGTACTAGATTCAAAACTGCGAGCTCTTCCTCCAGAGTTCCTTTAAGCCTTTCTCACTTTGCTTTCTTTTGCCCATCTCCACCTTTCCGACCACCGGCACTAACACAACCCCTCTGCAGAAGGGCCCGTCCCGGGCACAGCACCACCTCCACGGAGACGAAGCCAGAGCGCTCCCCGGCCCGTGGCACGTACCCCCCCGTCGTTCAAAGCTCGCACTCGGAACCGATACGTGGCTCCGGGAAGAAGGTTGCCGACGGTGCACTCCAGATCAGGCCCATGATACACTTCAGAAACAACTTCTTCCGATTCTGTCATTTCCACGCTGTACTCCGAGACGGGACAGCCACTTTCTGATGGAGGCACATCTAGAAAGAAGTCATATAATTCATTAATAAAGTAAGGAAAAAATGCCAGGAAGATTAATTTTTTGCTTCACATACCACAGAAATATATCTATAGGTGTGTGTACATATACACCCACATGCACAATCAGCAATGATTCAGCCTGGAGAAGAGAAGGCTCCGGGGAGACCTTAGAGCCCCTTCCAGTCCCTAAAGGGGCTCCAGGAGAGATGGGGAGGGACTCTTGAGCAGGGAGTGTAATGATAAGACACGGGGTAATGGTTTTAAACTGAAAGAGGGGAGATTTAGATTGGATGTTAGGAAGAAATTCTTTGCTGTGAGGGTGGTGAGCCCCTGGCCCAGGTTGCCCAGAGAAGCTGTGGCTGCCCCATCCCTGGAGGGGTTCAAGGCCAGGTTGGACGGGGCTTGGAGCAACCTGGGCTGGTGGGAGGTGTCCCTGCCCAGGGCAGGGGACTGGAACTAGATGGTCTTTAAGGTCCCTTCCAACTCTAACCATTCGATGATCTTCCTCTTCAATAGATGCCTTACCTTCAATATCTCACCCATGTACATAACTGACATTTATAAAGCAAATAAATACCGTAAGGTACAGTCTTCCAGGAAACAAAATAGCACCTTGGATGCAAGGGTGAATTTTTATACTGGTTTTGAGATATATTTGTCAGTTAGAAATGGTACTGCCCTTAGCCCTAAACCTTCCCCAGGTCAGACCGTCACATGCCGGAGCAGCAGCTCCCCCAGGGCAATAACCTTTCAACCTGGGAAGTTGTGTTTGATGCCAGGAGGTGCCCAGCTACTTTTTAAGCAGAAGACAGTAGCTACCATCCTCTCCCGAGGAAGAAAAAAAGCTCCTTGGTTTATTTCCCCCAATATTAAAGGTGGTGTTACGTGCAAAAAAAAAAAAAATTGGTCAGTGAGGGAGGAGAGAGAAAAGGTATAGAAAGCCACACAAAGAACGGGACCAGGGCTGAATATGTTCTTTCTGAGGCAGAGAGAAATGAGGCGGCACACGGTGGCTGGCTACGGTTGGACACAGGCTGAGGTGGGTCACGTAACTCTCCAAAGCTACTACTTATACATGGGATTTCTGGCAAGGCCTCATTAACACCCAATAAAAATACAAACAACTGCCCTCCTTCAACGTTATTAGTCACACTGCTAATATTTATGAGATTCCGCATCTCTGATCGAAACCCTGCGCTTCACTTGGAACAGCAGCTTTTTGGGAAACTGAATTTCTTGTCTGTGCCTGTATCTGTTTTGTTGTGGGTGCCTTTTTCCCCATGAAAACAATATATTTGATAATATTTACATGCTGTATTTACAAGCCCGTACCACAGAATCAACCCGTCTGGGGTTCTGTAAAGCAGTGCTCCACTGTAAGGTCCAGTCTTCCCGGAAACAACATGGTATCTTGGATGCAATACTGGTTTTGAGATGTATTTGTCAGTTAGAAACGGTACTGCTCTAGAATTTAGCTTAATGAATGACACCACAAAGAATTTTGGATGCTGCAAGATTATCGTAGTAAAGAAAATAATCTGTTGGATGTTGGCATGTACCTTGCATTCTGAAAAACGTGCATTTTTGGACAGTTTAGTGTCACGTCCACAGTCCACGTCCTTTGCAAAATTACAGGTGTCCAACAGATTGTGCGTGCTAGACTGTGGATCGGGCTTTAAAGGCCGGCCAAAACGCTCAAGAAGTTCTAACTCAAATTTCTGAGAGAAGTCTTATGTATTAGAAGTACCAAACGCTTCTGCTAAGTCACTACTGCAAAGGAATAAAAAAGATCCTGCATCGCATGGTGTTTTTGTGGTAAAAGGGTGGATGTTCTAATATAGCTGATAGCTTCTAGTCCTGAGATGGAGACAGGTCCTAACTAACACTGAGGGGGGGGAGCACAGTTTAGCAACTAATACTGAAGATAAACGCCATTCGGTAGCGCCCTGCTCCACTGGCTTACCCCATTGCAGCTGGATTTCTTTGTGCTTCGGCTTCCCCAAAACTCTCGGTGGCCGGCAGTGACCCGGTGCAACGCTCAGCGTACGGACAGGTAAACTTTCAGAACACTGGAAGAGAAGAGGAGCTGACGTTAGCTCTCCATCACCACCCACAAAGCGAGGCACGACTAGAAAGTGCCACAAGAAATTGCTTTCTACAACCACCACTTAATAAAAATCAAAATAAATGATAAAGAACAGGAGATACTATTATTAAGCATGTTACTTACCGATGCAATTAAAAGCTCTTTCATTAGCATACCCAAAACTGTAGCACAGGAAACGCTGATGCCTAATTTTGTGGGGCTTTTTATTTTCATTTGCCTTGTTTTTAAAATAATATCAAGGCCTAAAGTACTCAATTATTTAAAAAAAAAAAAAATCAAAGTAGGAGAAGTAAAAGTGTAGCTACTGGAATGATTTTAAATCAAAGAAGGGAATGACAAGAACCAGTGGCTAGAAAAAGGAACCCAAAAATTTAAAGAATTCAGCCACATGAAAGGTATTTAATTCTTACAACAAACTCGTCCTGCACCTTCACTCACCAGCCTCGGTCACTACAGACTCATGTACATAAGAGTCCGTGGCCCTTCTCAAGCAAGGGGCCAGAGCAGATAAACACAATGGTCTTCTCTAGTCTAAGTATAAATACCTACAGATTGGTTTTCAGGAAAACAAAAATCTCATTAAATTACAATTTGCCTGAAAAAGCCCTATCGGGTACACACAGAAGTCTTCCAAAATTCAGCGACTCGCAACGTAAGATTAGCTGCAATTGGTGTAGCTTTATGGTGCCACAGGAAAAACACCCACCTCCTTTTTAAAGCAGAAATAGCAGATAAATCTCTTTGAAAAATATAAACCCAATAGTCCTTATTGTTAAATAACACTTACCTGACTGTGTCCGCCAGTGCTGATACAGCATGCCCGGAGTTTATACAAAGTGCCTGGTTTCAAGTGAGTACAGGTATATTCTGTAGCCGATCCACTATATGCCACTTCCCATTGATTTGCTAAAAAATGAGACGTATCCGAGTTTAGAGAAGTATAATGCAACAAGTTTACTAGTGGCTAGGAGGAAAGAAAATCCTTAATGCGGTCTTCCACAAATGATATATTTCAGGTGAGTCGTTAATATTACTATGAATATTATTCCTGCGTAAAGAAATACATATACAAATATATATACTTATAAATATTTCTAAAACATATTAAAAATATAAAATCAAACAGTGGGTTCAGCCATATAACTTAAAATTCCACCAGTATTAGAGAAAAAGAGCACACTTTAAAAAGAAAACCCAATAAAAACTCACCTAAACCCAACCCAAACCCTCCCAGGAACTCTGCAAGTTTTAAAGCTGCAAGTATGTACCTGGGTTGCAATCATACGTACAGCATTAGTGCATTAATGATAATAACAATAATAGCCCAAAGGGTCGGTACTTCTTTGTAGTAGCCATAACGGACAACTTGTTTCAAGTTTACCTTCCGGACTTCCTTGAGAAATCTCTAATAGATACTTTAGGATTTCCGAACCACCATTATCCTGTGGAGGATCTGCAAAAATAAGGCAAGTTGTTAGTAAATCCAGATTAGGAGTGAAATGTTGAGATTACAGAACTTGATTCTGATTCTGCTCCTTCTCCTCCACAAGCTCGCCCGCACTAACTACACCATGGGATTTATAGCAGAAGCGGGGAGCGGGCGTTAGCTTTCAGCACGAGTCAGAATAAGGCAGCTGGCAAATGACGCTACAAACAAAATGCCTGGAAAAAGCATTGAAAGAGATGCAGCGCGGAGCCTCGCCCCATCGATAAAGGAAGCAGCTGGAATGATGGACGGGAAATGGAAGGTGAAAAGCCTGAAGATGCACTTGAGTGCAAATCAGACAATGAAGACAAGCAACATTTTTGATTCTGAAAACATAAGTGCCTCCACACATCTTTTAAAATATTTTTAAAAATTAAGCTGCCAAGCCCTCCAAACACGTTCAACTTGCATGAGAAGCAGCGTGGGGAAAAAAAAAAAAAATCTAAGTTCTAATACATATTGAGATAATTTGATTTGAGTTTATTATGACGCAAAGAAGCTCTGCTATGACAAACTGAACCGGCTTACCCCATTTCACACTAAAGCCGTGAGATGTTATTGGCCCCTTAATAACGGGTCTGGTGGGAGGTCCTGGCCTGTCCGGGCTCGTTGTACAGACCAGCACTTCGCTGGGAGAACTCTTTCCTTCCACGTTAGAAGCAAACAGCTGAAACAAAACCACAACAACTTTAGCGTTGTTCACTCCAACTGCTTTTCCTGACAGTTCTGCATGAGACTTCTTTTAGTAACTGCACAAATATCACTAAACTGGAAAGAATGTCACATCCCAACAAAGCGTGGGGGATTCTAGTAACAGATATTCGATGGTTTCTGTACAAACCACATTGACTTGTCCCCTCCCTCCACGGGCAATAGAGTATGACATGTTTAAGATAAGAGCACTGCCTTTTTTCCCTTTAAAAAAAGAAACTCACGTGGCAACTTGCAGTTATTTACTCATAAAAGATGAAAACGATGACAATAGCTATGTTATTTTTGTTTTGGAGGTATTTCAAACTGTTATTTAAAACAAATTAATTCAGAGCATCAGTAATCACACGATTAAAAGCTTAAGCAGCATGACATGCAAAACAAGAAACGCATCATCTACAGCCGCTGAACCGAGCGGGATGCGCACAAAGTAAACTTTCTCAGCCAAATCCTTAGTCTCCACTCAAGAAAGCCTTCTGCTGACTTGAGGGAGAAGGTTGCTAAGCTGAGAAAAGACATGAGGACCTGGCCAGGAGACTGAGCAGATCAGGACCGTGCAAGAAACGCCAAACGGTCCAACGTTTCGTGGCTGCTGAGAGCTGTATTACCTCACGCTAGTCTCTGGGACAGAGATCTGCTGCCAGCGAAGCGAATAATAAAATATGTATTATGATTGCTAATTGTAAATATAAGCTAGCAGGAACTTCTCCACTTGGGAAGCTCTGTTATTCTCAGGAGCAGTCATTTCTATCCTCTCTTCTAACACAGGTGTCTGAGGAAAACAATTTGTAATTTTTAAGGCCAAAAAAAGTGATCTGAGGTTCTCTAGCTCATATGCTTGCTTTAAACAAGTCGCTAAAGCCAGTATCAACTCCTGTGTATCATCTCTTGGTTCTTCTCTGCCTGTCCTCCCTTTTAAGACATCTTGCCATGAACACCAGATACACGAGCTCGATAAATACCCCAGTAAACAGCTCTAGGGGATCAGTGTGAGCTACAAATGTAATGCAACATTTATAAATCATAGAATCATAGAATCACAGAACGGTTCGTGTTGGAAGGGACCTTGAAGACCATCCAGTGGCACCCCCTGCCCTGGGCAGGGACACCTCCCACCAGCCCAGGTTGCTCCAAGCCCCGTCCAACCTGGCCTTGAACCCCTCCAGGGATGGGGCAGCCACAGCCTCTCTGGGCAACCTGGGCCAGGGGCTCACCACCCTCAGAGTGAAGAATTTCTTCCTAATATCCAATCTAAATCTCCCCTCTTTCAGTTTAAAACCATTACCCCGTGTCTCATCATTACACTCCCTGCTCAAGAGTCCCTCCCCATCTCTCCTGGAGCCCCTTTAGGGACTGGAAGGGGCTCTAAGGTCTCCCCGGAGCCTTCTCTTCTCCAGCCTGAACCCCCTCAACCTTCTCATCCTGTCCTTACAGCAGAGGGGCTCTAGCCCTCTGATCACCTTTGTGGCCCTCCGCTGAACCCGTTCCAACAGGCCCACGTCCTTCTTGTGCCCCTACTTATACAGCTACAGATTGCACTGGCCTGGCAGGAACTGAAAAGTCACGTTAAATTAATTGTTCAAGCAGGATCTTCAACACTTTTGCAGAGCCACGGCTTCCCCAACCTGGAGTTCCCCATCCTCTCACTAGGAATAAAAATAAAACTTTATTTGCTTCCAGGTCACTGACAAAATTATGAAATAGCATACACCAGCACTGCTTTTTGTGGAACCTCACTAGAAGCAGCCATTGGCGATTCCCTTCTACACTGACATGTCAAACACTTCAGAGAACAAGATTCTGCACCTCGCTGTGTTGTCTTTGGCATCGTTGGCCCTTCTGTGCCAAACTCTCACTCGGTACCGAAAAAAGGCCTTTACAACCGCGTATTATACTACCGTTGTCACTTTAATTAATCAACCTTTATTTCATCAAACGCATTAGCAGGATGTCTCCTCTGTAAGCATGTGTTGTCTGGCATGAATTAAATTCCCCTCCTTGTGCTTGATGGTTTCAGAAGCAGCAAGCTGGATGTCTGAATTGTCCGATAGCAAAAAGACTTCAAAGCACCTCTTTTGGGGGGGGGGGGTTCGGGGGGGGGGTCTGTATTTAGGAGCACCCACAGAGCAGGAGATACCAACACCTGCTAAAAAACCAGCTCCAAAACCAGCCACGTGTACGTTTTGAGACGCAAAAATCTTCAATTTCTGTCTGTTGGGCCCCTGAGCTGGGGAAGGAAGCCGTGCTTGCTGGGCTCCTCACAGCGTCCGCTCCATCATGTAGAAGTGAGGTGGGGTTCGTGACCGTGGATCAGGTTTTTGGGGAGCAATGCAGGTGACTACAGCCACCTCAGGCTCTCAGCCACACTTCTACAAGACCGTACCTGACAGCACACAGCACCGAGAGCCATGCCTGTTTCAAAAAGGCTGAGCAATGAGCATCTTCTGTACTAAAAGTAAAAATACAACTCTGGTTGAATCTATTAGGTCTTAGTATAAAATAAATTCGTGTTTGATAGCTCCATTTTGCAGGTAGCACTAAAGGTTCCCCACAGTGCCTAGAAAAAAGCCCAACACAGAAAACAGTATGCAATGATGAGAGAAAAAAAGATTTTTACCCTGAATTTATACTGCGTGCTTCTTCTGAGATTCTTCACAGTACAGGCTTGCTCCTCTCCAGTGTACTTTGGGTGAAACACGCTATCCTAGAAAAAACAAAACCAAACAAATTCCCATAACTGAGGAGTCTGAGGAATCGCTCTCTGTATTATAGTCTGTAGCTAGAACACATTATAGCAAAGGGGCTTTACAGTCAAGTGCTTTTTTTAAATTATTATTATTGCTTTTAATCTGCAAGGTGACAATAATTTTCCTTCCAGAACGATGGTGCAACTGACCTGAATAATATAATTTTTCTGCAAAAATAGGCACAAAACCAATCGTGACAGTTTAAAGGGGTAAGAGAAAGAAGTGGCAGGTGGCAGAGGGCAAGCACACCACGCAGCGGCGAGAAGGACATGGCAGGCTGAGCTGGGGAAGGACAAGCTGCCCTAGACCTTACAGACTCCTGTGAAGCTTTGTAAAGGAATCATGGATGACAGCATGGATTTTTAGCTAAGGATTCACAATTCTGCTGCGGAGCGGAACAAATCACACAGCTCCACCCTGCCAAATGCCCAGTACTCCTAAAAAGCGCTCCAACCCGCAATCTTCTCGGTGATCTTGAATTAATAAATGAAAACTCAATCTAAGTTACTTTATAGTAACACGGTACTTACATTATACTCTTCCTGGATTTCCAGGGTGTAGGAAATTGCTTCCTCTGGTGTACAACCTTCTACTTTATTCCACTGCAACGCGATCCACGTCACGCCAGCTCGAACAAGCCTTGGTGCAGAAGGGGTCTGAGGGATGTTACCCGCAGTGTAGCACACCACCTCCTGGCTGTACCCACTGCACAGGGATGGAGAAGGCGAGAGAGGAATATTAAAAAAAAAATAAAATAAAATATTAACACTAAAAACCCCAAACCTCAGTGTATTTAGAGAAATATTTCACGTTTTCAAAAAAACAGACAATGTTTGAGCAACCTGGTCTAGTGGGAGGTGTCCCTGCTCCAGGCAGAGGGGTTGGAACTGGATGATCTTTAAGGTCCCTTAAAATCCAAACCATTCTATGATTCTGTATTAAAATTTCCCAGGTGGAAAAGATGGGCACCCAGTTAGCAAATGCCAGAACTAAGAATAGAAAAAAAATATGCAGGATTATGTGTGTCCTCACAGTCATTTTACAGATCTCATCACAATACTATTGGAAAACACTTGATTGCCTGAAAAATATTAACTTACTACGCACTGTGAGGTAGAGGAAAATCTCATTTAAAAAAGGGCAACTAAAACATAGAAAATAAAGCCTCAGGTTTTCAATATTTAGATATTGACCTTGAGATGCAGTTTCACCTTTCAAACTCAAAATACAACTTCTACTCAAGCTCTACCTCTGGAAGCCACATGCTCCAGCAAATCTAGGCCCACTATTTCAGACCATCTTCCTCCAAAGAAAGCAGGGAAAATTTATCTCATCATGCCCACACATGCTCAGCATCAGGTAGGCGCTGTCTGGTGCAGGCAAAGACACCTTCCAACCCTCCAGGCTGCTCCTTTCCAACTTTCCCTGCCCAAAGCTCCTTGCATTTGAAGCTGAGCATAACTCCCACAGCTCAGGTTGCAACCCAAGAGAACATCCACGGCAGAGGACATCCATGCTCTCGTCTTTTCTAAATCCCAGCACGCAATGCCTTGAAACGTATTAGACAGTTGTGGCAAACAAACATAGAATGAGTTCTCTCAAGATTGCAGGCAGAATATATTGTTTTCAATGGAAACTTGAGAACAAAGTTTAAAATGGACAGATTTTGGTGAAATTTTCAGGAGGACATCACCAGAATTCTCAACCGAAGGTAACGTTCTTGCAATTTTCAAATCTGTTTCCAAAGTATAAACGCATTTTGTTCCTTAAAGTCACTGCATGAATTTGATACACACAAAGCACCACATCTCCTTTTTCTGAGTCTTCTTTCTCAACAATAACATATTTCTTGAAATATTGTTATAGTTTAAACAAATGCACCTATAACTAACACCCAAACGAGACAAAAATCATCTTAAATGGGAAGTCCGCAAGCATTACAACCAACCAAAATCATTTTGTGACACGATGTGTTAGATGACGTTATCATGTCATAATTTTGAGTGCTGTCTACAAAAACAAGCCGTGTGCTGTTGGTGCTTATCTCGTAGATTAACACAGAGCAGCTGACCATAACTGTAATTCTTAGTCCGCTCCCTCCTCAATAGCCTGAGGAAAAAAAAAAAAAAGAGAGAGAGAACAACAACAAAAAAGGAGAGAGGGTTGAAGCATGCCCTAAGGTATTTTAAAAATCTGAGATCTGGCAAAGAGAAGAGATTCCAAAACTGGGAACTTCACATAAAACTGGCAGTCCCCTTCCTTTTACACTCAGCAGCTCCGACTCAAGTCTCTCTCTCTCTCTCTCCAGTTCAGGTATTATTTCAATAGGGAGGGAATTAATCTTGCAAGAAGTTGGCAAAAGGGACTCCGTGCACACATGGACAGCCCCAGCATACCTCGGAGGGAAAATACAGGAACATGAATAAAGTAATTTTTAAAAGTTACTTATTGCTAAGAGGTTTGTGTTTTGGAAGAGAGAATAATACAGGAATCTCTCACAGCAAAACACATCATTATATACCACTAGTGTTTCTTTTTCCGTCCTTCTTGTAATAATGATTAGATCCTCTTTAGGTAAGAAGGACAATAAAGGGGTACAACAAGAGCACTGGATGTTTAGTTTCTTCACAGCTAAACTCTTCCCAGCCTACATTCCTTCTGTGAGTACGGAGCCCCTGCAGCACCATGGCTCTTTGGGCACGCTCATTTTAGCCCAGTGCTCGCTAGGAACTCCCAGAGGATTTCTAATTGCTCATCATCTTCATCTGAGCCCATCAGTTCACGTGCAAAGAGAAGGAAAACTTTGAAAGCCATCCTGCAGGGTGGTTGGGTAGACCTGTCCTCTCTCCCCCACCCCAGCAGCCAGCCCTGCTGAAGAAGGAAGGGACTGTGCTGCTGCG